>CALNHX010000144.1:0-69476 GCA_940337035.1 Agriotes lineatus
TGACTGACCAAGCAATATCGGGAGATCTGTCAACTGTATTAAGAGCAATCGCTAATTCAATAACCTTCAGTAGGAAACATATTAGAAAAACGTGCCAAATTCTTCAAAAACGCATAAATTGACATGTTAATCAAGTTTATACCTACATGTTTAAGTTACGCCGTGTGGGGTCCGGCGCCGGGCTTAGACCCGTAGAATAGTCCCACGGTATGTCCTGCCTGGCGTAAGAGGCGACCTAAAAGGACAGCACACACATTTACACATACACCCAATAAACACATCTACACAACATGTACACGGGGGCAGGGAAAACCGGTATCTCCGTTTTTCAAGAAGTATCGAGGTGGGGCCCTGGTTGGGTTGATCTGGCAGTGGTAGCTGGCTTAGAAACCAGGTATGGCACACCTGGGCCGACGGGTAGTATAGGGGCCCACCCTTTCCTAACCAGCGTAGGGGGCTCTGCCCTTTCAACCGTCGAAAAATCCCGTGGTATGTAGTAGTGCCAGGTGGTGCCTGGAATAGGGCCCTGCTGCGTATCTCGGGGGGCTTCGTCAGCGGCGGCCCAGACCTCCTAATCGGGACCAGCTCTGCCATGATATTTCGCGGAAACTGGTACACGGAGGACCCCAACCCCAAATCAATCACTCATACTACTTCACGCACACTAACACAGAACAAGTACAAACAGAAACAAAATACAACATAGATTATGGTTCAAACGTGCCACAAAACCTGGAGCACCCTAGCTCCAAAAAAGTAACAGAGGAAAGCTCCGAAATAAATTCGGAGAAAGAGGAACTGCTTCTCGGGTCATCAGGCAGCGAATCCGAGGGGGAGACTAGCGTTTCCCCCATGGATAAAGCAGCTAGGGAGGCCCGTCGCAAAGAGAAGCGAAAGGAAGATAAGCGTAAGACCAGCACGCTTAAGAGGCGAGAAGAGAGGGCAAAACGGAGGGAGCTGCGGGAAGGCCAGGGTCCATCGGCCCAGGCAAGCCAGGCAGAACACTCTTCACAGGAAGCGGCTGACAAGGGTCCTAGGAAGCAAGTCCAGGCGACTCTCCAAAGAGTAGCCAGGGCCAGCAACCTAGGGGCCCATGTAAGCTGCAGAGACAGCCCTCGGGAAAAATAAGAGGTCCGGAGGCGAGGAGAGCAAAAGGGGCTGCTGCACGCAAACCCATAGAGCTCATCACGCACTCCATGGGACGAGTCAGGGTAACGGAAGGTCAACCAGGTCCTTCAGGTACTCGACCGACCATTAAGAGACCGAGGAGTGATGACACTCCCCCAGAGGCAGTGAAAAAAAGGCCAAAAAGCTTACCGAAGCAAGCAGGGAAAGCCAAGGCTTCTCATCCTTTGAAAAAAACCACGGCTAAGTCCCAGCGAGCAACGGAGCCGAAGCCGCCTAATAGGGAGAACCAGGTTGTAATCAGGTCTGACCGACCAGATGGCCAGGTTCTCCCAAAGGAAGCTGAGGCAATTAGAGCGAACATAGTTGCCGAGATGTTCAGTGCCATGGCAGGCCCCGAAGGGGGTCCCCAGGGGCCAGAACTCCGGTTTAGGAACTCAGGACTAGTGGAACCAGGCTGGTTCTTAGTCACTGCCCAGGACGACACCTCAGCAAGATGGCTGGAGGGCTGGACACCTCTCAGTGCCGAGGGAGTCACCTTTGCCCCAACAAGGGCATCGGAGGCACCATGGCCAGAGAAGGTGGGTTTCTGGCTCAGAAGCCAAGAGGAGGTTGACCTGGAAAAGCTGAGGCAGATGCTTTCCATGCAGAACCGCTCATTAAGAGTGGAGCAATGGAGGCATGTTCAGACGACAGGAGGACCAGGAGGGTGGTTCTTGACCTTCATGGTCAGCGGAGATACTGTCCGAACTCTGGAGGAGTCTGGGTGGCAGCTCTACTACCAGTTGGTTACTCTCGCAGTGCGAAGGGTGCCGACGTGGAGTGGAGCAGTCCGCCAGGACTCTTCTGAGGCCGGCGTGTCAAAGCAGGCCAAGAAGGACAACTGAAAGGACCACAGCCCCCGCACCATTAACTCCCCATAATGGATTTACTGCGGGTAAGTCAGATCAATCTTCAGCACAGTAGGGGCGCTACGGCAGAGCTGATGAGCGCCCTAACTGGCAGGAGAGAAATAGTCCTCATTCAAGAACCGTATGTTTACAGGAACAAGGTCAGGGGACTGCGGATGGCCAACTACGATGTAGTGGTTGGCGAGAAAGTAAACGATCGACCCAGGACCTGTATCATGGTGTCCAGGGATCTTAGCATGGTACCACTACCGCAGCTGGGAACCAAGGACCTCACTGCAGCGGTTCTGGAGTATCAGGTAGTTGGTAGAAACCATAAGGTAGTAGTAGGAAGCGCCTATTTTCCCTCGGAAGACGCGCGTATACCTACGGAGGAATTCGAACGCTTAATATCGTTTGCGAGAGATAGGTCTTCCGGTAATTGTCGGATGTGACGCCAATGCACATCATTCGGTGTGGGGGAGCTCAGACATTAACCCTCGGGGCGAAACCCTACTAGAATATTTGGCGTCCACGGATCTTGAGATAATGAACAAAGGTACAGAGCCCACTTTTGTCAATAGCATCCGAAAGGAGGTAATTGACATTACAGTGGCCTCTAGGTGTTTTTCAATCAATATTGAAAACTGGAAAGTGACGTCGGATATCGTGACATCTGATCATCCTATGATCAGAATGGAAATTAATTCCGACAAGCCTCTGGATATTCCCTACCGGAACCCTAGGGCAACAGACTGGGAAAGCTATCGTTCCAATCTCGTTCGCCAAGGAGGCCAACCAGAGGAAGGTATATGCACACAAGAACAATTAAGTAAAGACGTAGAGCAACTGGCAAGTAAAATTGTCTCAGCTTATGAGGATGGCTTGTCCTCTCAGGGAGGCTCGAGTTCGTAGGGTACCATGGTGGACCGGCACTCTAGCCGATCTGCGCAAGGAATCCAGGCGAATCTTTAATCGAGCTATCAGAGAAGGGACACAGGCCTCATGGGACACTTTCAAAATGGCCAGGAATAGGTTTAAAAATGAGTTAAGGCGCAGCAAAAGATTTAGCTGGCAGAAATACTGTGCAGAGTTAAACTCAGCATCAGACTCTGCTAGACTGATGAAAATCTTAAGCCGCGAAACTAGTCAAACAGTAGGAGCGCTAAAAAAGGCCGATGGGATGTGGACAACATCCAGAGAGGAGTCGTTACAACACCTCCTGGAAGTCCACTTTCCAGGAGACGGCGCCATCTAGTTAGCACCCATAGCGGAACAGGAACCAGTTCCTATAGAGAACTGGCAGTTAGCTAAGGGAATTATAACGGAAGGTGCAGTCACATGGGCAGTACAGGAGTTTGATCCCTTTAAGTCGCCGGGGCCAGATGGGATCTTCCCAGCATTGCTTCAGAAAGGCCTGAATATCCTTCTTCCACATATAGTAAGGGTATATAGGGCCAGCGTAGCAATGGGATGGGTCCCAGAACAGTGGAAGGCAGCCAGAGTGGTCTTTATTCCCAAGACGGGAAGGGAGGACTACACAACTGCCAAATCATTTAGGCCCATTAGTCTTACATCCTTTCTTTTAAAGACCTTGGAAAGGATCATTGATAGGCATCTAACGGAAAGGGTAATAAGAACACACCCATTCCACAGGAATCAGCATGTATACAGACGTGGAAGATCGACCGAAACTGCACTCCACGCTGTCGTGCACAAGGTCAAAAGGGCACTACACTATAAGGAAGTGGCCCTTGCAGTACTTTTTGACATTGAAGGCGCATTTGACAAGGCAAGAACAGCTACAATATGTCAAGCCTTACAGGCCAGGGAAACCCCTCCCGTTCTGGTCAGTTGGGTGAGAACAGCACTGGAGCAAAGAACCGTGACAGCAAACCTAGGGGACTGTTCAGTGAGGGCCAGGGTGACGGGAGCTTGCCCTCAAGGCAGTTGCCTCTCACCTCACCTGTGGTGTCTTATAATGGACGGTCTACTGGGATGCCTAACGGAGGAGGGCTTCTATGCACAAGCATACGCAGACGATGGACTGGTACTTGTTACTGGCAGGTTCCTAAACATTGTTTGCGATAGAATGCAGGTAGCTTGCAGGATTATTGAAAGATGGTGTGAAGAGAAGGGTCTGTCGGTAAACTGAGACTGAGATCATTCTCTTCCCAAAAAGAAGAAAACTTCAGGGTCTGAGGATACCCATTATGTACGGAAGACCACTTGCATTAGTGCAAGAGGTCAAGTACCTGGGGGTAATCCTCGACAGCAAATTAAGTTGGAGGTCGCATGTCGACAGGACGGTGAAGAAGTCGACAGCGACCTTATGGCAGTTGCACAGAGTTATAGGCAAGAACTGGGGGATAAACCCCAAGATTCTGCACTGGCTCTACACATTGGTAGTAAGGCCAAGAGTTCAGTACGGCTCAGTGGTCTGGTGGCCTAGTGTAGAGCGCCCCAGTATTTCCGTAAGATTGGCAAAGGTCCAACGACTAGCCTGTCAATTCAATTCAATTCAATTCATTTTATTTATCATCAACATATCACATGACAAGTCAAACAAATACATCTAGCAATGTGTAATAAAACATGAAACTAATATAACATTTTACAATTAAAAGAATAAATATTAAGTACACATAATTATTATAAATAAAGGTTATTTTAGAGATCATGCAGAGGTGAATTTAAAAAGTCTGTAAAGTTGTAGAAACATTTTTCCACAAGGTAGTTTCTCAGCACTATTTTGAATTTCTTCGCTTGAAGGTCTTTTACATGTTGAGGCAACTTGTTGAACATTTTGACACATACATAGTTTGTTCCCAATTGGGCACAGTTAACCCTGTGGTAGGGTATTATCAGATGGTTTTTGTTTCTCGTGTTGTGGTTATGTATGTCGCTAGGTATTTGAAACCGATGCTGGTGTTTGTGGACGTAAACTAAACAAGTAAGTATATACAACGAATACAAAGTAAGTACTTTCTCTTTGATAAATAGTTGTTTACAGCTGCTTCTGTATTCTGTCTCGAAATTACAGGGGCAATGAGGACAACCCCAACAGCCGCACTGGAGGTAATATTGGGACTCCCGGGCCTCGACACTTGGATAAAGAGAGAGGCCATGGCTACCCACCTCAGAATGCGGGATACGGGGCTATGGAATGACCAGGGAGTTCGCACGGGCCATGCTAGGATCGCCGACATGGCTGCTAGAGAAATACCTCTATCAGCCTACAGGGTAACCGAAGCAGAGGACCGGCTAAGGTTAGAAAAAGGATTCTCTCTCACTATCCCAACAAGGGAACAGTGGGAGCAAAAAAGGGTTAAGTTCCAGTCGAATGCCTTGATATGCTACACGGATGGTTCTCGAGTGGCGGAAAGGCAATCCTCTGGAGCAGGAATTTATATGGAAGGCCGGGGGGTGCAAGAAAGCTATGCTTTAGGAAGATTCACCACGGTATTCCAAGCAGAAGTTTATGCCATCCTATCGGTGGCAACAAGGAACGAGGTTAGGATATCCCCAGAGCAAAAAATTTATATTTGCTCCAACAGCCAAGCCGCACTAAAAGCAATCTCGGCCAGGACAAGATCAGCTCTTGTCCAGGAATGTGGAGATGCTTTAGCCGAATTGGCAAGGGAAAAGGACGTCAGCTCATCTGGGTCCCGGGACACACGGGGGTCCAAGGCAACGAGAAGGCTTGTTTTGGACCGGAACCTTTTTTGGGTATAACAAGGCAGCAGGTCTCAGCAGCCCTAACCGGGTGGGCCTACAAGACCAGCGAGGAAAAGTGGAAAGGATGCAGGGGCTGTCGTCAGGCAAAGTACCACATAGCGGGATTTGATTCAAAGAAATCGGTCTGGCTAATGGGAAGGAGCCGAAGAACCACAAATCTTTTGATAGGGATCTTGACAGGCCACTGTAAACTAAAGAGACACCTAACACTGATAGGAGTAGAGGAAGATCCCATCTGCCCAAGATGTGGGAGGGACGAGGAAACGTCCTTTCACTACTTGGGAGAATGCGAAGCGTACCAGCGACTGAGGTATAGAACCTTTGGAGCACCTACGCTTCTAATGGAAGAGTTGAACTCCCTATCCTGGGCCGAAATTCTGATCTTCATTAGAAAATCAGGAAGGTTTAAGCAGGGAGAAGAGCCCATCGAAGAGGACGATAATGAAGGCGGTTGAGGCGATGGCATGGGGTTGGTAAAAAGGGCCTATGGTGGCCTACTTGCTAGACTTCGGTCTCCCCACAACTACTACTACTACTACTACTAACATGGTTTTTGGGTCTCGGTGGATCCAATACTTCCTTTATCGTAAAAGGAAGTAAAAAGTAAACTTAACACTATTTAAAAGAAGGAGCAATAAACCGTTCTAGCTATGCTAAAATAAAGGTAAACTATATACACGGTCTGGCAACGGCCGGGGAGGGGGGGAGAAGATATTTCTAAAACTATGAGAGTTAAATAGATATTGTGTATAAAATATTGTGTATACAAAAGTTGTAAGTACGAAGGTGTTGCACGTTACTAAAATAGTTTTGATTGTACAGGGTAGCTCAAAAAAGTGTGGCGAATTAAACTTACTTTTTTTTTAAAAATGGATTGTCTTATATTTAGGTAACTTGAAAGTTTTGCATTGAAATACTAATAATTTTAAACATATCAACGATTTTATGCAAAAAAAATTCTGAATTTCAGACGGCTGCTTTAAGAGAAAAAATTGAATGAAAGAGAAACGTTACAAAAACAAGAAACAAGTATGCTTTTCGTGAATTAACTTTCCAGTGGAATATGGTGGTTCTGGGTATTACTGATATACATGGTGCTGGACATTAGCAAATTTTATAATTTCGTTTTTTTTTTAATGGAAGATTCTTTATAAATTTTTGAAAAACGCTTTTAATTGGCTTTTTTATATGTTTCTTCATACCTCTACATTCAACTGATTTTCATAAAAAAATTTGAGCCACTTAACATGCTGCATTTCAAGAAAATCCGACAAAAAACTCCTTGTTTTATGTAGGAATAGACAAGCCAAGTATGTTTATCCAAATAACTAATATTAAAACGTATTTCTCTAAATTCAACTGTTTTTCGTAAACAAAAACGATTTGAGCCACTTAACACGCTGCATTTCAAGAAAAGCCGACAAAAAACTTCTTGTTTTATATACGAATAGACAAGCCAAGTTGGTTTATCCAAATAACTAATATTAAAAGGTATTTTAATTATTTGCACATGCATTTTTTTTGCGAGAACGGAAATAGGTACGCACGTTTTTTGAGGAACGTAAGGGTTCTCCAATAATTTTTTGTTTCTTTAAATTAGAAAGACTCTCAAGAAGTCTATCAGTGCTGTCAAAATAAGCTCCCCATTTTGAATTTCTACTGTCTTATCCTGATTGACATGAAGGGAAGTGGTTTTTGGTTTTTGTATAAAGGCTTCTAATGTTCTGTTTTTTAGAAACTGTCGCAATTCTAAAAAAATTAATAAAACAAAGAGAATACATTTGAAATAACAATTTATAAAACCAGTTAGGAAATGTCTTATTTTTTGTAACGCTTGGGATCTCCGTATAAATGTCAATTATTTGAAAGTCAAGCATGTACGTTTTCCCTTTCACATGAATTGTTTTAAATTAAGCATTGTCTAACACACGAGTGCTTAACTCTAAAATTGAAATTTTGCAGGCTTTGGATATTTTAAACTTTAAATTATCTAGTTCTACAATTTAAAACAACAATGAAAACATTACTACTATGCACCAGATGCAGTTCATTGTTTTGTCTAGTGGAGGCTGGTATGCACTAGACAGGTCACAGAATCGACATCGACCAGCGATGAAAACCCCACCAACGCTTTGGGTTGAGAGAAAATTTTGCGCCTATTGGAATTAAAAAGAAATGAAGATTGTTGAAAAAGCATTCGGCAAACTCAAATTTAAATTACGAGCGGATGCTATAGGGTGCGTTTTGTTTATAATTAAAACAAAATAGTCAACTTTTTATCTGATTAAATTTTTAAACAGGACCAAGGGGGTGTCAATTGACCCCATTGACACTCCCTTGGATACGCCAGTGCCTACGGAAAAAGTTAATAGAACACAAGTTGTAGAAAATTATACGCCCTTTAAAACGTATCAATTTTTAATATAGTGTCAACGGGAGCCGAGACATTGGAATAAAAAGGTGTTTAACCTTTTTTCAAAATAGCGGTGAACGCAGGGCCGGATTTAAGATGTGGGTGGGTCGGGGCCCATTTTGGTGGGAGGCCCATTGTTTTGAGGTGTTGCAATATGTAATGCAAAAACACGAAATGAAACGAACAAAGGTTTATTTACAAAATTTATTTACGCAGATAAATTCAGTTAAGATTATTCAATTTTTTCATTAAAATAGCTATTTGTGCAACAAGTGCTAAACGTGGATGTTTGAAACAAGATGGTATTGTGTAGAATATTTCCGATAGCGTTGTTCACCACCTAGTAACAAAACCATTACATATAACATATTGCCGCACCCAACAGAGAAGTGCAAGAACACTGGACATGGTCTTGATTGAGTTTCGATGGGCAGATGATTTCCCACGTTTTTCATCTGCTTAGTCTTCTTCTATGGTATACCAGCACTATCTAGTATCAATTTTATGTGTTGTTACATTTTCCTTTACAATTCCCCTAACAAGGTAATTAGGAAATCAAGCAGCTGTTCCTTTGTATTACGAACACCCTTATACATTAACCAACTGTTCTCAATTATAAGAATAACTATAAGAATTCGGTAGAATACTTTGTTCCACCATTTACATGATTTTTGGTCCATTTCACCCATATAGACAGCTAAATCTGCTCCATACAATACTTATTTTGTTGTAAAATACAGTTGATCGAGGACATGGAACATACCTTTGATTTCCATCTTCAACAATTCGTTTGACGGATGTCACATCGGTAGTGTAGCAAGTTGCCAAGTACAGTAACTGGTTTTGTATCTTACCATCTGGTTACTATACTGCACATTACATGCACATATCCCTTTAGCGCTGCACGCGTTGCAGCCTCTTTAGGGCCATGGCTTCTCAGATTGAGGTTGGATACTCTGCACTAAATATTTAGGAGAAGATTTCAACGAGAATTTTTGTTAGCGCCTGCTGTCTGTGGCCAAATCTTCAAAGATCTCATTTGAATCAGTACCTAGCTATAAATTTCAAACATCAGACCTGTACAATATCAGCACCATAATTACATTGGCCTAAGGCATAGGTACTTCTAAACTTTGACACGTTTTGAAAAGGAAATACCGAAATTACGCGGGATTATGGATCAATCAGTTAAGCGCTGTGTTCCTAGAAAACGTTTGGGCATGGTGGACTGTGGGGGTTCTGGACCAATTGATTGGCCAAACTGGTCCTGAAAAATCTTTGAGCGTTGTGGTCGAGCTGGTGAAGCGGCCCTGTTAAGTATTTGCGGTTGTGGACGCACCTTGGGCGTTGTGGACATTGGGGGTATAGGCCAACTCATTAGGCGAAGTAGTCTTGCTAGGTTTTTGGGAATTGTGGACTGTGGGGGTTATGGACCAATTGATTGGCCAAACTGGTCCTGAAAAATCTTTGAGTGTTGTGGTCGCGCTGGTCGAAGTGGTCCTGTTAAGTATTTGTGGTTGTCGGTGCACTTTGGGCGTTGTGGACATTGGAGGTTATACGCCAACTCATTAGACGAAGTAGGTAGTTCTGCTAGGTTTTTGGGCATTGTGGACTGTGGGGGTTATGGACCAATTGATTAGCCAAACTGGTCCTGAAAAATCTTTGGGCGGTGTGGTCGCATTGGGCGAAGTGGTCTTATTGAAAATTTATGGTTGTGGACGCACTTTGAGCGTGGTGGACATTGGGTCTTATTGACCAACTGATTGGGCGAAGCGGTTTTGAAAAATGTTTGGGTGTTGTGGTCACGTTGAGTGAAGTAATCCTGCTAAGTTAAAACTGAAGCTGTTCTATCGCATGATGAATTAGAGCAATATTCACGACGAAACAACCTTAGATTTTTCGGAGTTCCAGAAACTAAGGGCGAGAACACGGATGACGTCGTGGCCAAATTATGTAAGGAGAAATTAGGCTTGGACATTTCTCCGTCCATGATTGATTGTAGCCATCGCCTCCCCGGCAAAGAATCTGTTACTAGGCCTTTAATTGCAAAATTTGTAAGAAGAAGTACTAAACAGCTTATATTTCATAACAAGAAGCTCTTAAAAGGCACAAAGATCGTAATCAAAGAAGACCTCACTAAACGACAGGCACAAATTCTCAAAGAAGCCAGCAAGAAGTTTGGGAATACAAATGTCTGGACATCAGAAGGCAAAATACTCGCAAAGCATAAAAAGGGCTTAGTACGAATTACGAAGTTCGAAGATCTGTCACAATATTAGCATGATTACTACAGCGAACCAGTGATCTTACCTGCAGCGAACTACTCCTTGAAGAAAGCAGGGCGCGCTTTACTATACGGCCAGCTGAATTGTGCATTGTGCATTGCGGTAGTGATAGCATTGATAGCAAATAATTTCTTGTATTTTATATCAGAGATATCTCAATTTCTGTTTATTTTTATTATGTTGTAATTAACAGAATGTGTTTTCTATTTCTCACTTGATTCTTATTTTATCGTAGTTAAATTTTATGATTTTTTAATATGTACTCTTTTTTATAGGATGGTATCCCGTTTATTGAGAGCAGCCCACTTAAACATTCAATCGCTCATTCCTAAATTTTCTGATGTCAAACGTTACTTGTTGGACTCAAACTATGATATCTTAGCTTTATCGGAAAGTTGGTTAACGCAAGAAGTAAGTAATGATTACCTGAAAATTGATGATTATCAACTCGTTCGTAATGACCGGGGTGCGCGTGGTGGTGGTGTTTGCTTTTATGTACGCTCATGTTTTAAACATAACATTCTAGAAACCAATGATACTATTGAACAACTTTGGATTAGTTTAAAATTGTTTAATATTACTTTTACTGTTGGCGTGGTTTATAAACCGCCCACTATCAACCATAAACTGTTCTGTGATCACTTAGAGGAAAGTATTACATTGTGTTCATCTATCTCTGATGAGCTACTTTGTTTTGGTGATGTAAATATTGATTTACTAAGTCCTAATAATTATGACTGCATTTATTTTAACAATATGATTAAATCTGTAAATGTCCACCAACTTATTACTGAAGCCACTCGTGTGACCAAAAAATCAGCTACACTGTTGGATGTTATTCTAACCTCCAAAGTTGAGTACATTGTTGAGTCAGGGGTTCGCCACTTACATTTATCCGATCATGAAATGATTTACTGCCATCTGTCTATACAGAGACCACACTCTCAGCCAGTTTTTAGAACATATCGTTGCTTTAATAATTTTGATCAAAAACTTTACCATAAAGAGCTATCGTCCGTACCTTTTCACAGATTATTTTATATGGATAATGTGGACGATAAAATCAATTATTTAAATTTTAACTTGCTTACCGCAATAGACAAGCATGCTCCAATAAAAACGGCTAAATTCACTAAACTAAATACACCGTGGATTACGGATAATATTAGATTGCTTATGTCTCTGCGTGATAAAGCATATACTAAGTTTAAAAATTCCAAAAACTCTTCACACTGGGATTATTATAAATCGTTACGCAACTTCACCACGCAAGCTATTAAAAATGAAAAGAAAGCCTACTTTCAATTCAAATTCAAAAACAGTAGTTCGAAAGAGCAGTGGAATGAGCTTAGATCACTAAATTTAACTAAATCGAAAAATAATACATTGCCCAACCATCTCTCAAATCCTGATAAAATTAATGACTTTTTCTTAAACGTTACTCCGTGTGCAAATAACAGTAGCAACGAACTCATTGCTTATTACAATGGTCGTAAATTGAGAGAAGGGATAGCTGATTTCAATTTTAAACATGTAGACGAATCTACAGTTGCGCGAGTCATCAATTGCTTAAAGAGTAACTGTACGGGATCTGATGACATTAGTTTACAAATAATAAAATATAGTTGTCCAATTATCTTACCATTCATTACACATATCATTAATCATTGTCTACTTACAAACATGTTCCCTGCATGCTGGAAGAGTGCTATTGTTATACCTATTCCGAAGGTGCCAAATCCAGTTGATTACAAAGACCTGCGTTCAATAAGTATTCTCCCAGCTATGTCGAAAGTCATGGAAAAAGTAATAGACATGCAGCTCAGAGATCATTTAGATAAATTCAACATTATCCCTTCATCTAAATCTGGTTTTCGTCCACGCCATAGTTGTACAACGGCTTTATTAAACGTCATTGATGACATAATTTCAGCTAGAGACCGGGACGATGTGTCTGTGCTGATTTTACTTGACTTTAGTAAAGCTTTTGATACTATCGATCATTCTGTGTTGGTGTCTATTCTCAAATACATTGGGCTTTCGAACGATTCTGTTATGTTGCTCTACAATTACTTAGTTAACCGGGTGCAAAAAGTGAGGTCGGCTGGCGAATATTCTAGTTCCAGAGTTACTACTAGGGGTGTTCCGCAAGGTTCAATCCTAGGACCACTCTTATTTATTATTTACACACACACCTTCTGTGAATATGTGAAAACCTGCAATATGCAGATGTATGCTGACGATACCCAAATTTATCATTCTTTTAACATAAGTGATAGTAAACGTGCGCTGTCTGATATTAATCAAGATTTAATGAATATTGCAACAATTTCTGAAAAACACTCATTAAAACTTAATCCCAAAAAGTCTGTCGTGTTGTTATTTGGAAATAAAAAACCTTTGGAATCCCTAAAAGAGAGTGTAAATTTGTCTGTGTGTGGTACTCCAATACCAATAGTAAATGAAGCTCGCAATCTTGGTCTAATAATTGACAATACTTTTAGATTCGATTCCCAAATTACTAACTACATTAAAAAAGCATATATGAATCTTAAATTAATTTATCCACACAGGCAATATTTATCAATTAATATTAAAACAATCTTATCAGAAAGTCTTGTTCTCTCTCATTTCACATACTGTGCTGAGATTTATGGTCCCTGTATTACACGGGATACGGCTAATCGAATTCAAAGAGTTCAGAATGCGTGTTTAAGACTTATTTTTGGCATACAAAAATATGAGCATATATCGCATAAGCGAACTGAACTCTGTTGGCTTTTGATGGCAGGCAGAAGAAAGTTACTAGCTATGACGTTGTACCATAAAATTATCACAGACAAAATACCCATATATTTATATAAAAGAATATCATTCAGAGAAGACATGCATAACATTAATATTAGACATAAACACTTTATCACGCCACCCTATCACAGAACGGCTCTTTTCGAACGCAGTTTTCGGTACCAAATTGCAAACGTTTATAATTCCCTACCTGACGATCTAAAAACGGCTTCGATAATTTTTTTTAAAAAACGTCTTTACCATATTCTTCTAACCGAGTGAAGTTAATAAAGAGTGCTGTTTCACTAGACCGGATATCTATCAACTACTTTTTTTTCTACTTTTTTTATTTTGACAAAGTTTTTTTTTTCTTTTATTGTTTGCGTGCTGTTAACTCCCGCGGTGCTCCTTGCAGAATATTAGTTTTTTAAGTTAATTTTAGGCATTTTATCTATATCTTTTTTCCGTTTTTCAAGGTCCAAGTGGAAGATCAGGCATTGTGCCTGAACTTGCGCCTTGTGACTTCCCAATAAAAAAAAAACTATGTTTTTGTTCTTCACTGACATGTATTCTTTTTTTAGTTTGGTTATATGGGAAATAAAGGCAATATTATTATTATTATTATAAGTATTTGGGGGTTGTGGGCGCACTTTGGCAGTTGTGGACATTGGGGTTATAGATCAACTCATTCGTAGAGGTGGCCCTGCAAAGTTTTTGGGAGTTGTCGATTTGTGGGGTTATGGACCAACTGATTGATTAAAGTGAAAAATCTGAAAAATCATTGAGCGTTGTGGATGCGCTGGTTGAAGTGGTCCTGCTAAGGATTTGTGGTTGTGGGCGCACTTTGGGCGTTGTGGACATTGGGAGTTATAGGCCAACTCATTAGGCGAAGTAGCTCTGCTAGGTTTTTGAGAATTGTGGACTGTGGGGGTTATGGACCAATTGATTGGCCAAACTAGTCCTGGAAAATCTTTGAGCGTTGTGGTCGCGCTGGTCGAAGCGGTCCTGTTAAGTATTTGGCGTTGTGGACGCACTTTGGGCGTTGTGATCTTTGGGAGTTCTGGACCAACTCATTGAGTCAAGTGGTCCTGGAAAATATGTGGGCGTTGTGGTCGCATTGGGCGAAGGCGTCATATTAAATATTTCTGGGCTGTGGGCGCACTTTCGATTTTGTGGACTTTGGGGGTTATGGATCAACTGATTGGACAAAGTGAATAATCTTTGAGCGTCGTGATCGAGCTGGTCGAAGTAGTCTTGCTAAGTATTTGGGGTTGTGGACGCACTTCGGACGTTGTGGACATTGGGGATTATGGACCAACTGATTGGGCAAAGTGGTCCTGGAAAATATGTGGGTGTTGTGGCCGCATTGAGCGAAGTGGTCCTATTAAATCTTTGGGGGCTGTAAGCGCACTTTGGACGTTGTGCACATTGGGGTTTTGGACCAACTCACTGGGCGAATTAGCCCTGCTAGGTTTTTGAGCGTTGTGGACTTTGGGGTTATGGACCAACTCATTGAGTCAAGTGGTCCTGGAAAATATGTGTGCTTTGTGGTCGCATTGGGCGAAATAGTCGTACTAAATATTTGGGGGTTATGGGCGCACTTTGTGTGTTGTGGACATTGAGGGTTATGGACCAACTCATTGGGCGAAATAGCCCTGCTAGGTTTTTGAGCGTTGTGGACTTTGGGGGTTATGGACCAGCTGATTGGACAAAGTGGTCCTGGTAAATCTTTGAGCATCGTTGTCACGCTGATCGAATTGGTCTTGCTAAGTATTTGTAGTAGTGGGCGCACTTTGGGCATTGAGTAGTGGGCGCACTTTGGGCATTGTAGACATTGGGCGTTATGGACAATTCATTGGGCGAAGTGGCCCTGGAAAATATGTGGGCGTTGTGGTCGCATTGGGCGAAGTAGTCCTATTAAATCTTTGGGGGCTATGGGCGCACTTTGGGAGTTGTGAACATTGAGAGTTATAGAACAACTCATTGCGCGAAGTGGCTTTGGAAAATATGTGGGCGTTGTGGTTTCATTTGGGTGTTGTGGACATTGAGGGTTATAAACTTTGGCCACAGCGTCCTAGATCTTCTTAGGTTATAGGACACAGTTTTGACGATGACGAAGTGGTTCTTTCAAAAGATGTGTTAAATATTAAGTAATAAGTATACTTTAAAACGGTTATCTACATAGATATTACCAATGTATGGCAATATTCATACATATTAACGAGACAGAATATGTAGTTATAAACTCTGTTCTTGTTCAGTTTCAAATTCTTAATATGTACTGTTGATAAGATGAACTTATAAATTTAAAAACAAAATAGAATAAGAACGAGAAGTAATTGGGTGTCTAAATGGAGTGTGGTTGGATACACACATATCACGAATTCTAAGAAGGCATATAGGGGGAAACACTGGTATAATCAGAAGTAATACTATAAGTACTTCGATATTATCGGGTTATATGTCGATAACTTGTTGCACAATAATAAAAGAGTGTCAGTTTGACAGGTTAAATAATCCGACCGCGTCAGCGGGAGGATTATTCTGTCAAACTGACACGATTTGTTATTGTGCAGGAAGTTTGAGACGTATAACCTGTTCGAAGTACGCATTGTATTCGATTTGATTATTTTTTGAGTAAATGTTAATATTAGGAACAAATAAATATTTTATTCGCAGCTCGATTTGTTTGTACTAACCTAGCTAAAAGTCATCTCCATGAAAACAACATCAAGTTGATAAAAGTTATATATTGCGTCGCCTAGTGAAGTTACTCTAGTATAATCGATTTTGTATAATCGAAATTATACAAGATAACTTAACTAAATCCAGCCTTCTGATTGGTTGAGATCGCTACGAAAAAAATAATCTGTAATGTACACTGGCAGTAAAGTATAGACACTAGAATCTCCCAGCAATGGAAGTGGATTATTTAGGAAGAAGCTCTAGAATCTCAACAATGAAATATGTGACAAATGCTGATAGAGGAACAATGATGATGGTACAATACAAAGTCGTAAACATAAAATTCGAGTTTAAGGTTAAGGTCATGTGATCAGCTACGAGAAAAAGTTTCATTAATGTAAAGCTATAAATTTCTTTTAGTGGTCTCTATCGAACAAGCTACATCCATATTTTAAAAGGAATTTTGTCGTACTAAACTGATGTTAAAAGATGTTTTGACTATTTCTGCAGAGTTTGCTTAGTCATCACAGGGGACTTTAAATGTTTTATTAAAAATTCACATATTCAGTACAAGGAAATATTAAACATCTATAAGCAGACAACTGATATTTGAGGATGCTATTTAAAATTCAAGGTCTTGATTTGTATAGTCTTCCGCTTTTTAATGATACTTTTTCATTTTTATTGCCTACGGTTGTAATATTTCTTAAAAGATTACTGTTTGCACATTCAAAAATCAAATATTGTTATTTCAAACAGCTTAGCTGCTGGTACATGATGTTTGGTAAACGAAATGCTTCAAAAGTCATTTTTAGTATGCTGTTAACGTGTGCCAGATTGACTGGGTTTCAGAAAGAGATATTTTGGCGGCCCTGACTCACGTTGTCTCAGGCCATGTTTCTACATGGAATGAAGTGCCGAACTTTACTAACTTCGACATGGGCCAACCTATAGCCTTACAATGTCTGGTAGATCTTCTAGAACGACATCTACTTTCTCGGGTACATTACAAAGTGTTATATAAATCAATACTAAGATTTCTAGTACACAGATTCTATAAATAATTCTGAACCATGTTAATTATATGTGTATATATGACATGATAAATGATGCAGAATAATTGAACTAAAAAAACGCAATTGGTTTTTTTAAAAGCATTTTAATAAACAATAAATTAAAGTATTTACAAAAAAGTAAGTAAATATTATATTAACTGAGCAACACTTACATATGATTTTTATAGTCAGAACGTCATTTCATAATTTGATATAGGTACACTATTCTTAATTGTTCAAATATTAAATTTGATCAATATAAATAAAAATAAATAAATTGAGCAAATTTCGTGAAATTCTAAAAGTTGCAAATTATAGGGTGGTATTACTGCAAAACTACAGAAACTAAAATACTGTTGGTCTTACTATTGCTATTACCCATGATGCTTCATCTACTGAGCAATCGTGGCTCCCTCTGGCACCTATCTACGTATACAAAAAGCACAACCTTAAGTCTACACTTCGAAGTCTTTTCTTAAACCTAAAACTACTTAGGGCGGGAAACCTGACTTGAATCATTTACAAACTTTGGCTAGCGCTAGATTTGGAAATCCTCTGTTTTCAAATTGGGCAAGATTAAACATAAAACTAAGGCAAGTTATCACATTTCCTCCGTCACGTGCAGCTAAATACTGTTCTCCGTCAATTGTCCTTACTCGGACAGTCATCACAACACACGCGAAAATCACAACCGCAATTTTTGGAATGAAGCCTCTCTTAGGGCAGCAGCTGCTACACATCGTCCTCCCGCAAGCGCTGGAACTCCTCGAAATTAAGCTCCTGGTTCAGGGGCGTAACGAGGCTATCGAAGTAGTGCTCTAGGTCTCTGTGGGAGAGGCTCTCGCGCTTGGCGGGGCAGTAAGCGTAGGCCGACAACTTCCGGTTGACGTCTTCTTCCACGAACTCGTCGATCCACGGCATCTTGTAGACATTTCCCAAGTTCTTGATCTTCTGCGCGTACTTATAGGCAGCCACTACGACGAAAATCGGCCCCAGTATGAAGCAGCAATACATGACCGTCGCCTGTACCACGGGAAGGACGTTGAGGTAGAGGCCGAAGCGCATGGAGAGGCTTTCCGGGAGAGTGTACATACGCTGCAAGTCGTTAGGTCAGTTTATGCCAAGTATTGTGTGTGGAACACTTACGATTTCTGTCCAGAGGAGTGGAAGAATCAAGTTGGAGAATTTCTCCACGTTAGTCATAGAGTTGAGGTTGCCCAACGCCATGTTGATCTGGAAACGGGC
The DNA here is from genome assembly GCA_940337035.1 of Agriotes lineatus. Lineage (NCBI taxonomy): Eukaryota > Metazoa > Arthropoda > Insecta > Coleoptera > Elateridae > Agriotes > Agriotes lineatus. The sequence continues at coordinate 18,221 of CALNHX010000144.1, forward strand.
GGCCACGTCCAGAGGCAGACCTGATTGCTGTTAAATAGAGAAAATTAAGAAAAGTAATCTACCACATCTACAACACAAAAAGTCAACTTAGAAATACCAAAGCAAAAGAGTATGGGAGTTGGGCATCGCCATCTCAAGAAGCGTAAACAATTCTATTCATAGACTAGGTAAATAGTAGCAAACATGGCATCAGTATTATACGATGCAGAAGAACACAGGACAATTGCTGCTGTTTTACAAGAAATGAGATGGTTGGGGCAAGGTTGAAGTATATATAAAGAAATGAAGAAGAACACAAGTAAGAAACAGATCTGGAGGAGAGGGACAGCTAAAGAATGCCAAAAATGGCTGTAGGTTAGTGATAGCGATAACTATAAATTAAAAACCATATTATGATAGCACCTACCGGTTCGATTACGAAGTAGGATTTGTGCTTCTCCGGGTCGGGATGGCTGCCATCCACATGGTCGCGGACGGATGGGTCGGCTTCTAAGAAATGAGGATAGCTAGTGGCTATGGGGAAACCGTAATAGCAGTCGGTGACATCTAAGAGACCGGCGGGTAAGCAGTTGCCATTCCTGCAGAAACAGGAGTTCTCTGGCCTATATTTGCCGTTGTCGTTGGCGTTTGGTTCGAAGTTGTAGATGTAGCCTTCCAGACCTGCCCTGCTTGTCTTATCAACAGGAACCTACCAAACGAAGAAAGTTGCTTAGTAAACCTATCTTACTTGAAACAGTGTTAAACGAACCACACATGCTTATAGTTTAAGAATAAGAACTTACCATAGTATGAGCTCGACACATGCTCTTCCTATAGAAGAACAGCGTTTCATTGGGTTTGATGTAGCTGGAAAACTTAGTCCCATCTGACGCCGTATCTACCTTGCCGCAAACACCTTCCCACTCCCGAAGCTGCTTTGAGCCGCGGTAAGTGTCCAGGAGTCCGGTCTTCCTGATGTCGTCTTCTCCAGTGAACACAGTTTCGTAGTCGCCGGTAAAATCGTACATCTGGGGAATGGCGGTTTAGTAATTTCAAACGGACAAGAGCGGCTCCAATCTTACCCTATCTATTAGTCCGAGTTTGTCAAAGTAGATCCAGTTTGACATAAACTGGTTTCCCAGCGACAGCAGGGTGCTCTTGTAGCCGAACATAAACTCCTTGGCAGACATCTGGATTAGCGGCTGCGAGTCGGTTTGTCTAATAACCATGTTTAGGCCAAACTGCGTGAAGATGGATTGGGACGAAACAACATGCGTTATGCTCTGTAACAACGGTATTTTGATAAGGCATTGGATGGCAGATACCACAAAGTGTTAAATTAGTTGTTTTCAAAATTATCATAAGCATCCATCGCAGCTCTGTGAGACACTTTTGGGTTTATTGCAACGAGTATTTTCTATGGTTACGAACTGATGTAAACAAAACAAAAAAGATCGCATTCCTATTGAGTATACTGGCAATAGAAAGGGGCGCACAAGCTTTCGTGTTACAATTTGGCGACTAAGCGTAGGGGCTCTTATGCGTTTCACTTCAGAGCATTGCAAATTTTGTTCTTTCTTGAAAATGGCTAGTTTTCTGTTGCCACCTGAGACCGAAGACAAAGGTTGGGGTGCTTCGTGGTGAAAAGCGGACCGAATATTTTTTTTTGTTTTTTGGTTGGTTATTCTCGCCCTTTGTTGTTACGCATTGACTTTAATTCGCAGCAATCGTGAGGCAAACCACCATCTATAGGACATTTACGTGAAGGCCTTCCTCATTGAGCGGTTTTGGGCCCTTCTTTACAATAATACAACCAAGCCATGCTTCAATACATCGCGTAAAACCCCTAGAAACCGCTGGAGAGTTTGATGCCACGGAGGTACGCATATAAGGTTATTTTTTATTACCTTCATATTTCTGTATGGCGTTTAGAGCCCACTCATGCTGGTTGCTCAGTTCAAATAATTCGGAGGGCAGAAAATTACTGAAGATTCTCAGTACGGTTGTTTGAAACTCAGAGCGCGTTTGTTTTAGTTCTGATTATTAGGAGATTATTAAAATCAATTTAGTGTGTTTGCGCTTTTAAGTTATAACTCAAATATTTGTTGTTTACGACTTTGTGCCTGCTTGATTATAGCATATAAGCATTTTAAGTAATTTTGGAGTTCAACTGACGTTATTTATTAGTCAAAATAGTAGACGAACTGTTTTGTTTACCGCCCATGACGTCCAGCAAGGGATTGTGAGGCTTCGTTCTCGTAAGGCCTCTGCGATAAGCGTTGCATAACGGATTTTACGTTAAAAGTTGGTTTAATTTCATTGTTCGATTCCAGTGCTTAACTGACATATTTCTTTCATACTATTTATTTGTTGTAACTAAGCATATTTTAAAGTTAATAGTTTAACTGATGAATTTCCCTTGTTTGCATTTTACAAACGCGATTTAGCCGGTTCTATATATTAACAATAATTGTGTGGATTGCTCTGAATATAACGAACCCAGAATAATGTGATTATTAGATTGAATCTATACTATAGTACTATTTATTAGCTTCTGCGTTCTTTCTCGTTTATGAATTCGGCTTAATTGTATGTCACCGACACTTATCTGAATCATTTCGTTGTGCCGTCTGAATATTATATTCATTAAAGCCTTAGTACTGAAATTTTACTTGTGATATTTTCTTTGATGTGATTTTCTTAGATTAGGATTATGTAAGAAAGACGCCTTCAGCTGTAAGTGGGTTTAGTTTAAGCTGCTGGTTAGATTGAAGATATCATTGTCAAGAGGAAGTTCATTTTGTTTTTGTTTAGTAACTTTAAGGGCCATTTATTTAATCCAATTCACGACCATAATTGCCGCGAATTTTGAGCTAGCCTGAGCTGTAAACCTATTCAAAAAGTTGTAACAGAAGAGACACTCATGTTAATTTTATTCTTGGTATTTGTACAACATATCTTCAACGTCTGTCAACTGTTATGCAATCGTATGAATATGAGTAAGGGTCTACCGGAAAGTTTTTTTTTGTTGATGATAAGGCACTTCTGTGTCATAGCCACCACCTTATTGTATTAAGTGGTGAAGGTGTATCTAAAACAAACATTTTCTCTTTATTTCGTAGTTGATTTAAATCGTATGTTTTCTTCGTGTTTCGCCTTCAAAGTAAATATTAACAAACATCTTTTTTATCATCGTTGCCATCGTTATTAAGATAACGTTTCTTTTACCTTCGTTGGATGCATACTAATTTTTTCTTAGTTATTTCCCAGATTGGAAATGAATGTTAAGTTATATTTTAAATAAATATTTTGTCTTACTTTGCTTTCAGAAGACGAACTGGTATTCTTCTTCTTTCGAATTAAGCTATTAGCATATTTCTTTACCTCTTTTGTATCAAAGAGCCATGAACCAGCACTAAGGCCAAATAAAAAATTCTTCAACTTGTTGTTTTTCTATAGTTCAAAATTACCCTTTTAATCATAGGTTTCATCAACAGGATATTTCTTGCTATTGGTGCTTAATGAAGCACACAGAAAACGTAGACTTTTATTTTGATGTTTCAAGATCAGTTGGTTTAGCATGATTTGCAAGTCCAAAAAAAGAAAATTGATAATAATTAAGGATGATCTGCAGAGTTAAAGACTAAAAACAGTTGGAAAAGGGAGTGGCATCAATCCTGTTTTTATAAAAACAATTATAATATGACGGAATTTGTCTTCCATATGGCTCTAACGTCCGGAAAGATATCGGAAAAAATGACATTGAAAAGCCATGAACCTTTACCAAAGGTCACGTAAAAACTTTATTTGAGCACGTGCAAACTTGGTTAATAATAGTCGTTACTAAAATTTAGAAGGTGCGACCTGTATATGGTAATCCACGCCACACAATAAGAACTTAAAACGTCTAATGTTATAGAAGTATAATGTGTTCCAAAAAAAACGCATTTGCAGCATGCCATGATCAAACTGAAGTTTGCCGTAACTTGACATATATCCATTGAAGCAAATGAACTACCAAGTCAGAGAGAATTCCATCTTCATTGAACTACATTTCTAAAAATATAAAAAACACTTAACAAAAACAATTTTTATTGACCGTTATGATTATTACACTCGTTGTTGTTGTGTAAATGCCATCTTATTTTCCTTTTTGCTTGATGCAATTAATCTTAATGCAATGTAAACTTTTACCTGTCACAATGACAGATGTTTTCATAAACAAAATGCAATCTGACATTCACCTACAGACTTAAGTTCAGACATGACTAGATTTTGTATCTTTCTTTCCAAGGCCTACCCTAAATGAGTTTGTTTTTGGAACACACGATATAACTTGTACAATGTACCATCGCGGACAAAAAAATGGAAACATCATTGTTTTCCTAGTGTAAATGGGTATATTACCTAAGTTAAATCAACATTGCTGATATCATATTGTTTAATGCAGTTGTCAGTTGTTGTCAAAAGTAAAAAGTCAAAAAATATAACCTAATATTATGTAAACCCCTAATAACACTGTGTAAAATTATAAAAAAGCGTTAACTTGATTAACGCTGGTGTTTCCATTTTTTTGGCCGCGGTGGTACAAGTAGAATAGCTTTGTACAAAATGTCCCTTGAGGAACCATATAAAATGGTTAGAAAAATCACTAATACCGTGGGGAAAATCCGGTTCGAGTCAAAGGTCACTGCGATGATTTGGCTGTTACTTTCTGGAAGCCGCTCCCATTATTGGTAGATTTTTGACCTATCGTTAGCCAGTAATTCGGTTTTTACGATTGCCTACATCTAGAAATAATTAGAAGGTTGTAATTGCAGCTAAAATGTCAATCGTGCAAGAGTGCAAGTACAAATTAGAGCATTAGAAAGGTGCTCAAGTAAATCAAAACAGATACAGCCTAGGAATTCCATAAATGGCGGGCTTTTGACAATTTCTCAACAAATTGATATCTGCAATTCGCCGCCGAGGCAATAGCCACGTCCGCTGGAAAAATGGGCAGTTTATTTGCACAACAAGCGTGCAAATTGCCGAGAACTGCATTAGGCATTGCACAAGCGCAAGTAGGTTACATAGACAGGTTCAGCGGCACAAAATTATTGGTAAACATCGGTAATGTTTTTCCATCTCACGCTTCACCGACTCGGAAAATTTATGGGAAGCTGCCCTATCATTGCGTCTTGGCTGTGGCGCAACGTAGCGCGGCGATTCTACTTCTACTGATGCGAAATTTGCTATAATTTTCAGCTTCCGGTTTAAATTCAGCCGCTGGAATGTCCACGCGACCAGTCTAAACTGTCCAAGCTTGGCGCGAAACAATTGCAACGAAAAATTTTCAGGTTCCGGTCTTAATTCAACCGTGTGGAATGGCGCCTTATTTATCGTAGCTGACCACACACGGCTCTCAACAAGTAATATGGAAAAATTTTCGATTTTAAATTAGCTGTAAAATTCCCTAAAACGTTGGAATTTCAGCAGTTGAAAAATCGAATCTAGTTAGGGCATTGAACTAACTAAAGACTCGAGTTTGAAACGAAACAGGTTAAATAAAATTCATGAAAATGAAAAAGGTACCAACCCACCTGTTGAAATGTCGATAAATCAAATATCCATAAACGTCCCGAAGCAAGGGAAATGAAGGAAAACAAAATTCACTAATAAAAAACCTTTCGGGTTTTCGTCCTAAATTCAGTTGTTTAAAATGTTGACAAGCCGCAAACGGTCATAAATACTTTCAAACAAGTGAAATATTTACTAAAACAAAGAAGTCGTTGAGAGTCAAATTTTCAACTTTACGGTCTAACTTTGTCGACTTGAATTGTTGACAAATGGATACTGCCTAGAGATGATGCAAAAGAAATGAAAAAAGCTTCCGGTTTAAATTAAGTTGTTTAGTATGTCTATGCAGAGGCGTCTTACACTTAGATATACAAAATCGACAGAGGCCACGAATCCTGCTAAATAAGTGAAGCAAAGGTAAAATGTTAGGTTATGAGGTTATCGTCTACTTTAGCCGTTTTCATTGCTGATAAATCGCACCAACAATTGAAATTATAGTCACTCTAAATAAAAATGTTTGGTGTAATTAGTCGCTAGGACTAACAACAAATCAAAGTTTTCTAGGGACTTTGCAAAACAAGTGTAACAGAAGTCACCAAAACACAGCAAACATGAGTTTCCGACAAAATAAGTCAAGTGAAATTCACTACTGAAAGAATCAGGTTACGGTCTAAGTTTAGCCGTTTGAAGTGCTGAATCATAGGTGACCAAGAAAGGTACGAAACAAAAGAAACAAAAATTACAAAACCGTATGGGTTTTGATCTAGTCAGTCATTTGAAATGTTGACAAATCGAAAAAAATCACGTGCTACAAAACAAGTGAAATGAAATTCGCAAAAAAAAAGAAAATAGATTATCTCATTCAGCTGTCTCAAATGTTTATGTAAATATTTTATTTATTCTTCTTAAAAAAAGTTTCCGACAAACTATGTCAAGTGAAATTCGCTTAAACTAAAAATGAAACGATTTAAGTTCAGCCGTTTGACATGTGTAAAATTACAGGTGACCAAGAAAGGTAGAAAACAAAGATGACTAAAACAAAAGCAGTTTGAGTCCTGGTTTCAATTCAGTCGTTTGAAATATCGACAAATCGAAAACAGTTACCTGTGTCGAAACTAGTGAAATAAAATGCACAACAACAAAATGAAATACGTTCAGAATTAGTTCAGGTGCTTCAAATGTTTATGTAAATATCCCATTTCAAGTGGATAAAATCGAAGCTGGTCAGATATTTTACGAAGCAAGGGGGAGGAAAGGAAAAGTTACCAAATAAAACATTCTTATGTATTTTTAGTCGTCTAAAATGTCGACAGTTAAGATACTGTGGTGTCAGATTGTGATCGGCTTAAAGCAATACAGTGAGATTAGAAGTCGCTGTAACCACGATCTTACTAACAGTTAAGATACTGCGGTGTCGGATGGTGATTCACCTAGCGAAATAAGAGTTAGATAAAGAGTCGGTGTACACATATTCTTGGTAATAGCCAAGATACTCAAAGAAGTAAACGTGAGACAAGGAGTCGGCTGCACAGTCTTACATACAGTTATGATAGTACGATGTCAGATTGTGCTTCATAATTGATTAATCTTTTTTCAATAAAAGGAATTTCCCACGGCGTTCTCGAAATCGCCCTCAACACGTATTCTTTCGTTATTATAACAGCCCTATAATACTTAAGCTAAATTAGATCGCGGTTTTCTGTTGCTTCTTTTCACCGCTGTGTCGTTCTAATTTCGCCGAATCCCCCTATCATAATTTATCTTCGCTTTCGGCTCCGTATCATCTGCCTCGTCTGCTAGGCTATGTGCCAAAAAGATCGTGTTATGAGTTACCAGCTGTAAAAAATATCGGCTTACACCTTACTGAAAACAAACGAAAACTTTCGTTGGGGTTTGTAATTGTTAGCCTATAACTAGAAATAGTTTTTTACATCTAGTTGTTAAAGTAAAAGTCTTTAAGTCCTTTCCGAAAATAAAATTAAAGGTAATGTTCGCGCATACCCGACCCTTACAGTTGAAAGTGATACAAAACTCGCTAAATCTAAAACAATCAGCTTTCGGTTTAAATGTAGTGGTTTGGTATACCTATGCAAAGACTATATATTATACTGAGGTGGGCAAAGTCGAAACTGCCCAAGTATCCTTGAGAAACAAGCGAAGCAAAGCGAACAGTTTGTAGGTTATAGTCTAACTTCAGTTGTTTGTATGGTTGACAAATCGAATCTGATCTAGATCGCAGTGAAACAAAAGTCAATAAAATATAAAAATTGAGTCATTTTGAGTTTCAGGTCAAACAATTGAAATAAAATTCTAAATAAAAATGTTTAGGTTTCAGCTTGAATTTAGCCATTGAAATGCTTCTCAAATCAGCCCTGGCCATGAGCGTTGCGATACAACTGAAATAAATTCAGTTAAAACTCAACATTGCAGGTTACGCTCGAAATTCGAAGTTGGTTAGAAACAAGTGAAACAAAAATCACTAAAACAAGAAAATTATAGGTGACGATGTAACTAGTAGAACCCTTGATGTTGACAAATCGAAAATGCTCACTTGGTTCAAAACAAGTGAAATAAAATTCACTAAAACAAAAGGAAATAGATTCAGACTTAGTAATTCAGCTGTTTCAAATGTTTATGTAAATATGCCATTTATCCAAATCGATACAATCTAAGCTGGCCAGGTATCTTTGCGAAACAAGCGAAGGAAAAACCACCAGATGAAAGATTTTTATGTTACGGTCTAGCTTTAGCAACTTAAAATGTCGACAAATTAAAGCTGGTCAGTGATGTTACGAAACAATTGAAACAAATATCACTAAAACGAGAGAAATCAGCGCCCGGTTTAAATTCAGTTGTTTGGTAAGTTTATGCAGACTCCATATAGTCAAGCAGACAAAATCGGAGATGGCTACGTATATTGCGATACAAGTGAAGCAAAGCAAAAATGTTGTAGGTTATGGTCTAACTTCAGCCATTTACGTTGTTGGCAAATCGAAGCTGGTCTAGGTCGGTTTCGGTGTGACACAAAAGTCACTAAAATAAAAATCGTTGTATTCCAACCTAAATTCAATCATTGAAATGCTTCTCACATTAAACCTGGCGACAAAACTTAATTGAAATTTATTTAAATTAAATTGTAGGTTACGGTCTAAATTTGGGAATATCGAAGCTGGCCAGAAACCAGTCAAGCAAAAATCACTTAAACTTAAACGAACACGATTCAGGTTAGGTAAGGTTTAACTAGTCGAATTATTGACAAATCAAAGTTGGCTAGCGACGTTGCAAAAGTGTAACAAGTCACTGAAACAAAACAAAAATCGGGTGTCCAACAAAATAAATTAAGTGGAATTCACCAAAATTGAAAAAAATTTAGGTTCCGGTCTTAATTCAGTCATTTGAAATGCTAATAAATCGAAAACGGTCACATGTGTTGAAGCAAGTAAAATAAAAGTCACTAAAACAAAAACAAATATGTTCCGATCTACATTCAGCTGTTTGGAATGTTTATGAACTTCTATTCAAGACGATAAAATCGAAGCTGATCAAGTAGCTTACGAAACAAGTGAAGAAAAAGTCACCAACGGAAACACTTTTTAGGTTATTGTCTAACCTTTGTTGTTGAAAATGTTGGTGAATTGAAGTTTGCCAGTGATGTTGCACCACATATAAAGCAAGTATCACTAAAAAGGACAGTTTTCAAATATTTACTTATTAAAACAAGTTAAATAATTTTGATGTACATTTACCTAGCCGTTACAAGTACTATGGAAACGTAATTGTAAGTTGAATCACACAGGCAAAATCAAAGCTGGCATTGCGAAAAACAAGTGAAATGAAATTCACCAAAGACAAAAAATTTTACCTTCCGGTCTAAATTCAGCCGTTTGGAATGCACATGCACACACCCCATTCACTTTTGGTGAAAAAATCGAATGGTGAAACAAGTGAAATGAAATGCACCAAACGAAAAATGTTAGGTTCCGGTCTAAATTCAGTCGACAAAATTAAGCTGGCTACGCACGTTGCGAAACAAGTGAATGCAGACAGCAACGAGATAAAATCGTTCTGCTTTCTTCATGTTGCAATTAATCGAAGTGAAGGAAGCGGGTTGTTTGCATCACTTAGGTTGGCAACATAACCGGCTCTGATTTCATTGTTTTTAGATCACGCCGCCTATGATTACTACCTAAAGCTACATTTCTTGTCCATGTTTTTGTTCACTGAGTGTTGCTTAAAAGGGGATTGGGTTTTTCCTGCTTTGGATTTTTTAAAATTTGAATTTGTATGTATTATCATATTAGTCGTTTTTCTTTAAAATGTGCTTAATGTTGCAACACAAATTTTAATCGTTTTTTTGTAGTTTCAACGCTTCGTCTACTGAATTGATTAATTTTATTTACTACATTTTGGACTTATTGTAAGCTATCATTTTGTATACTAGAAAACATGATGTTTTTGCAAATGTGGGTATTTTTCAACCTTGTCTAGTTGCCTAATTTTTTAAATTATAAATTTCCAATTGTTTCGAAGTCATTATATTCTTTGCTTGTTTTTTGTGTTGACGTCATTATACCTTGTCTATTTATTTGAACCTTTTTTTGTCTTGTGAAAAATGTTTTCATCAAAAAATACTCTGGAATTCCCCGAATTATTTTGATTGAATCGATTTATTTTTTGCATACACGTCAATACAGATCGTTTGCCGCCTTGAAAGCTATTTTCGGCTTGTCCAATACTTGTTATATTTAATTTGTTTTACTTTTGTTAACAATTAATAATTTATTATTCTGAAAACGTATGATAAAAATGATTTTTTAGTCTTTGACTTCACAAACATATTGGTAGAATTCCAGTTTTTTATATATTTCTTGCAGTGTTGTTTGTTTATAGCCTTCTATCACACTTCACTGTGTTTTTTATACATATTTTTAATAATGCGACTTACTACCTCCGTTGCACTTCTCGCGTGCTATGGTCCTCGACACTCGAAAGATAACGATTATTAATGAACTAATAGATGAATTTTTAATAATATTATTTGTAATATGATCAAAGTGGAAGCCAACTATTTAAAAAAAGATATTGTTATTAGTTTATGTTATATCGCTATTTTTGATTGATTTGCTTGCTTGCAATTTTTCATTAAACCTCAGAATTTTACCAAGCAAAGCACTTGACATATTCATTCCTAGGCCCACCTTTTCAGCTTCTTGCTGTAGCTCTTCTAGCATTTATTTTAGTTCAGTGACATCATTCGCGAATAGAACGATATCATCTGCAAATTTCAGGTTATTAAGCCTTTGTCCTTGAATTTGAGTCCCTTGTTCTCCCATTTCAGTTCTTTGAATACATCTTCAAGAACCAGCGTGAACAACTTAGGAGATATTATGTCCCCTTGTCGCACTCCCCTTTTGATGTTGACCCTATCAGTTGTTTCGTGGATTCTGACTCTTAGGTTTGCCTTTTCGCTGATTCTGTTTATTAGGTTGATGTATCGCTGGTCTATTCCCGCATTTCTCAGTGCCTTTCTAATCGCATCTCTTTCCACAGTATCAAATGCCTTCCTGAAGTCTCCGAAGGCCGTCCACAGAGGGATATTATACTACGCGCAAAACAGGGTAGTCTACCTCAAGCGGCACTATTGCCCCGACAGTACACTTCGTAACTTGTAATATTGTTAGGGAAACCATGCATATATTCGGAATTGCCGTAATTAAAAACGTAACTGAATGATATTCGGTCTCCCTACTTTACGTGACTAACAATCTCACTGCCTTTACAATACAATTCAATCAAGCAAGTACTCCGAGCTGATTTTTCTAATGACCGAGCGAGTTACGCTGTGGCCCGGGAGTCGGCGCCGCAAGCAGGCTTAAATAGTAAACTCCGACTGAGAATTAAAAATTTGCAGTTCGCCGAATTTGTTATTCTTTTCTTAAGCGGGGGTAACGGTAAAGGTAAATTACTAGTGAAATTACCAGTGAACTTATATTTAATTACAAGGAAGTTGTGACTAACAATGTACTTCCCCTGTCAATACTATAATATCAAATGTGTTAAAAACGGGACTTTCAGTTTATATACAGGGTGTTTTTCTAGCTTTATTACAAAGTTTGACGGATGAGAGCAAATGTAATTATAAGAAGAAAATGTTGTGTATAAAAATATATTCGATTTTCTTTTGTTTAGAAGTTTTAACGTTATGAATGTATTAACATAGAACATAGACATCTGAACAGCTATGATTTAACACTTTAATAATGAGTTTATTGACGTATGCTATAAATTTGATAGGGTAGTTGAACAAGTTCTGCAAATGTTTTTCCCTTTTTGAATACATATGCCACAAACTCACAAAACTTTGTTTAATAAATGCATATTCTGATATAATTTGCAGCTTCTTGAATCCTTTGCACTAATTGACTACAATTATTTATTTCTACTGAATACACACACTGCGTCATCTAGGCAATGAAATGTTATTGTACAATCCACCACAAACATTTACATTGCACCATTCCTGAAATATTCGTATTCTTATTACAAATAGATTGCTCGAAAGTATACATTTGTTTACTGTCATGGTTGTGGCTATTTTAAGACGTTCATTTGTTATAAATTGATACTGAACCGAAAATTATTTTAAAAGGCTGGTGGTAGATTTAAAATCTTGGGCATAAACAGTCAATCGGTACCGGTGCATGTGTGCATTTGGATGTGAAATTTCATACCACAGAGGGTGGCAGTCCACTGTGAGAGCTTTGGTGATTGTTGAAATGACTGGTAGCAACTACGTGGATCAATCAAAATGGTGAATTAATAATGTGTGCAATACATCTTACTGCTTGACTAGCTTTGAATGGACGGTGTATATATTTTGATGGAGCATCTGAGTTGGGCCCTATTTCATTGTTGTTATTGCTGCACTGATTGTGGAGAGCGTTGTGGTATTTTATTGTTGGATTGGTGCCCAATTGGTACAGCAGAAAGTGCACTATCGTACCTGGAAATAGCTGACATACGGTGAAATGACCGCAAACCCTTGATCTGATAAGCATAAATTCTTTGCAAATTTGGTGTTTCGTGGGGGTGGCAACCGTAGTTACAATTCGCACTGACGTGATTTGGAGCTCAGTGGTCTAGTTAGCATTCGGCTAATAGGAGCCAGATGCTGTAAGCATCCGTATTGCAGGTATTACAGGTAGATCATCGGTGGTGCATCTGAAGATTATTCCTGATCTAGGTATTTTACTAGAAGTTACGTGGGAACATTTCAGGGGCCCAGGTAGGTACTATTATACCCAACACGTGAGGCTAAATGTAGTAACATTTGCTCACTTTTGTGTCCATGCCTGGCTTTATAGTTGGATGTTTAGTACTTATGCATAGTAGTATTTTAGGAGTAGATATTCGAGTAGGTATCGAGCTGAGTGTTGCATAATTTGATTATATTTCAATTAAATAAATTTTTATGGAAGCTGTGATGTTAATAATCAACAATTAAAATAATAAGCTCTTTGTACCCTTATGTATGTTTTGTACTTTTGTCTCTTTTCTTGGATTCCAAATTTTTTTAGCTTTATTTTTATAGTTCTAATGTGAAGGCTATTTATATCTACTTTTTAATAACCATTAATTTGTTTTCTTATCAATTATTATTCAATTATTCTTCTCTAATTTTTTATGCTGAGGAGCAAACATATTCAATGAGGAAATTGCAAAATTATTAGTGAAAGAAAATCAGTCGCCTTTCGATTGTTTGCTCCACTTTTTAGCAGTCACTTGATTCGCCCGGTCGATTCGTGTCCTTAATAATTATCCAACAATGCGACCCACACAGGCTCGCACGAAAGCAATTTCACTTCTCTCAACACACTTGCAGCCTCATAACTTATGCCAAGCGTTATTATGCAAGCAACGGGACTTGCTCTGCCAAGCGAGCTATAACACAAACCTACTTTCTACCAAGTTCAGCAAGATGGCAAGTCTTCACTTTTACTTTCTGATTTCGGCAGCCTTGCTCCGAGAGAAAAGGACGCGCCGTGCCGTTGACTCCGACACTTTTACTTTCGTTCACGACAAAACGAGCAGCACGTTTCGTTCTCGTTATGTAACAGGGAAATTACCGGCACGCTGAACTCGCGGTCTGTGGTTGTTTACTAGTTTCGTTTTTTCATTTGAGAATGCGAATGCGTGCCCCGGTTTAGTAATTGTTTTGAACTTTTGTGCTATTTACAGTAACAGTATTTAAGGCATTTAAATCGTTGCGAAATTACAAATAGGAAATATTTGTGAACTACGTGGAAGAGCATGCGAAGCTTTTAATTGCGTTACCTGAGTTATGTTGGTACTTGAAGCCTATAGATGCTGGAGTTGTTAAAAGGTTCAGGATGTGACTCAAAGATGGCTCTTAAATCGTTTTCGTTTTGCAACGGAGAGAAATAAGAGTGATTCGCATTATTTAATAATGTTTAATATTTCGTCAGCCGACATTCAGTCAAAATCATGCTGAAACAACAGCGGATCTTGGCTTAAAAGGTCAAATACTGACACCACTCTTCTGAGAATTGATGACAATAATTCTTCCAAAGAGTAAAATTAAAGATGGACCATTCCATAAGAATCCCACCACGACAATGCAGCGGCCCATACTTAATGTTGCGTTGAATGGTAATTAGGCAATGTAAAATGGATGTTAACCGGAATAGTCTGCGGTAATAGCTTCGATAACTACTTCGGCTTTGGCAGTTATATCGCGAAAAATGCTTCAAAGTCGGATTAGGTAAGCTGTCAAAACCGACACTCTTTGTGACTAAACAGTTTAAGTGATGCAATAAAAAAATCTGAGTTGAAATCCTACTCAATTAGATTATTCTTTTGCATTAAGTCTGCTTTTGGAAGCTCGGTGTCGCTTTTGTTCAGATCTGAATAAAGTGATTTCGATGTAAAATATACAATGATTGCCAAATATTCCAAATAGGCCGATATCTGATATTTATGACTGCTGATAATACTTCAATTTTGTCATATAACATGCCAGAGTGGAAAATACTACAGACTCGTCACTTGATAACGCAAAGTACAGTCAATAAAAGAACTTTTTACCACAACAACGCACCAGCGCATATGTTCACATATTTTATGAACACAAATTGCGGATAGATGTTGCATGATCTCTCTAGTGGGCCACAATCAATGTGAACGATCAACAACATCCACGAGGTGTTACAAGACTATCAATTTCAAGCATGCGAAGTTAGCACGAATAGTGCAGATGCCAATTGCCTGCAAGTTGAGAGCAATTTCTGCTAACATAAAAATTAAAATGCAGATGAATCTACTTGTGGGGGCGTTTTAAGAATATCGTGTGAGATCTGTGAGTAAAATTGGGACTTGAATCCAACATTTCACACAGGAATACTGACCTGAAACCATGCTGGCAAAGCTATACGTCAGTTTGCTGTGTATTCAAGGTGATGTTAATCGTTGAGCCAAACATCTAAAGTACAGATAGAACCTTGTACAACAATTGCAAGTAACGATTTTTTTTCACCACGACAATATATCCGCACACACGTTCATAATATTATATCTATAAAAAGTGTGTTATAATCTATAATTTATCAACATAAATAATAGTATAAATAAAAAATAAATAATTGTTGAGCCAAACATCTAAAGTACAGATAGAGGGATAGCAACCTTCTACAACAATTGCAAGTAACTACTTCTTTCACCACGACAATGTATCAGCACACACGTTCATAATATTATATCTATAAAAAGTATGCCATAATCTATAATTTATCACCATAAATAATAATATAAATAATAAATAATTGTTGAGCCAAAGGTCTAAAGCACAGATAGAGAGATGGCAACCTTTTACAACAGTTGCAAGTAACGATTGTTTTCACCACGACAATGTATCAGCACACACGTTCATAATATTATATCTATGAAAAGTGTGCTGTAATCTGTAATTTATCAACATAAATTAAAAAACTGCTAAGCGAACTTTGGAGGGCGATCTCTGTAGTCAACGACTATTAGTACAAGTTAGTTTTAAGAAGGGCTAACTATAACTTGAGAGTTATCTTTTGCAACAAGTGCAGGCAAACTTCAAAAATAATAAGAAAATGCCAATTCTTACACCACGACATTGGACCAGCTCATATTTTCGCAATATCTTTGATATTAAAAGTTTAAAAAAGTGTAATCGAAGACTTGAATTAATCCGTATTTGCCAACAAACTTCCTGACGCAACCTGGTACCCTGCGGAAATCCTGGAACGGCAAGTTGCAACTCTTAATGTGCACGAAAATTCTTCCATATTTTCTTTTTGTTTGTGTCTGTCTGGCTGGGCTGTGGAAGGTCACGATATTGTTCGAAGTACAGGTTGTTTAAACAATGCCGGTGCTTAACGACGAATACCCATATTCGGGCTTTAACGCCAGAGCTTAACGACTTTCTAATGTCAATTACATGCGCCCGCATTCTTCAAATTGTTGATTGATTTGAAATTTCGCTTTTTTGGAATAAAAAGTTTCTTAAAACTTCAATAGATAATGTTTAATCTACATAAAAATGCAATAAATCTATTTTAAAAAGCGTCGTTTGCTCAGTTTGCTCATGATGAGTGTATTTTATAACGGTGTCTGAGATAGACTAATTTTAATTTTTTAAATTCAGTTTCTAATAATAATAATGAATCAGTTAAAAAGTATCTTAGTGGCAAAGTGGTAGAACCGTTTTTTTTTATTAAAACCAGCCCGTAGCCGTTATTTCGCCCCTTTCGTATAGATACAGCTGTAAAAAATCTGTAAAAGGCTTTACTCAGAACTTCCCTCGCAAGTAACATTGTGACACTAAATTATTATATAAAGCAAAAATGTTTTCACGTTCTAAATACTACGGAAGCAATAAAAGAAAATACTTGTATGCGAATTACATCAATTTTCAAATAAAAAAATCGTTACCGGTAGGATTTGAACCACAGCACCTGCGGATGCGATTTAAACGTTTACCAATTTCTTACAACTCTACGGAGCTGTTCCCATGTCATTGCTTTGCAGCTGGCTTAACCTTCACGCCGGGCATGTACTCATGTACTCGTTTCCACCAAATCACGCAATGGAAAATAAATTATAGTTTTTACAATAAATTAATGCAGATAATTCTTTCACTAAAAATTTCTTCATTATTTTTTACAGATTTCATATGCAGGATGTGTACAGATTGCGGCAGGCCACTAGGACCATTGCAAAAGCAAGGAGAATATGCATGTGGCCGTCGTGGTGTTTAACAAACGAACAATCAATGTACGATAGCGGTAGGTCGCTAGGATAATTATAAATAGAAGGTATATATTCGATTTTTTAATTTTTTAAATACAATTACGGCCACATGTAAAGTCCCCTTGCTTTTGCTATGGTCCTAGTTGCCTGCCGCAGTCTGTATATTTATATGCAATAGTTTATAAGATACCTCGATGCGGCGAGTTTATTAAAAACAATTTTGAGATTAATTTGATATCATCTAAATCTAGAAAGAATAAGCTTTCCACTAGTTTAATACTCATTAGGAAATATTCAAAAGTAATCCCATAACTGCGATGTACGCATAAAATTCATCAATTTTCAGTAATAAAAAAATAGAAAAATATTTTTTTCTGGTTTTACTAAAATCTCAAAAAATGGAGACCCCCACATTTATATCCGCAAGGTAATTCCAGATAGAGTACATTAAAAAAACTATATCTTTGAGTGCACATACTATGATCGAATTTATGGCCTCGCCTAAAAATACGTTTCTCGTGTATTTGAAGGTTTGCGATTTACGCATTTATGCGTCTCGCGGCCTAAAAAAGTTTTTTATTTGTACATTTATCCTGTATCTGTTCGGTCCCATTTTTGTCAAGGATAAAGCCTGCGCTATGTACAAATTATTACTGTTATGTAGTTTTCAGTTCAAGCAAAAATTTAAAAAAAATTATTTTTTAAGGTGCTTTCCCTATAGGTATACAGGATGTTCTTTAATGATATGCGCAGGGTGTGAATCTGCATGAAAAATTTATGATAGTTTGCTTTATAAACTATGGTCCACAAATGTTCCGTTACGAAAATACGGGATGTTAAAATTTTAGGAAAGAATATTTTCGAAACCGCATGAGATATTTTAGTGATATTGAGTACGTAGCGACAGTTAATAAAGGTGCATATTTTTCAATACAAAAATAATTTTCTCCGAAGGTGATTTTTTCGTGATTACAATATTCGTCTTTCAGACGAGGGAAGTAATAAACGTATCATCAAAGTAGCTTTATGCTTGTACAAATAGGCAACTTTGAGGACTTCCCGTAGTATCTCACCATCGTCCGGGATTGATACGCAGTTGCAGAAGTAGAAAAACACCCAAACAGCATAAACAGAGAATATGATTTTAGGCTTGGAAAAGCTTCAGATTTGACATTTATAACCACAGTTGTTCAATCGGTTACGCGCCGATCACTCCAAGTGCGTTGGACGTTCTAAACACCCCTCGCATTGGCAACGTTGCCAATAGATTTAACTTATTTAACCAATTAATGTTGCAAGGCATTTATATATTTTCTTGATAAACCGAGGCAAACCAATTTGGGCTTGAATAATATTAGAGATGAGAACGTGCATTTGACGCATGTTATAAAAAAAGTGTTGGTGAAAACAGATTCTAGGTCAGAAAATTGGATTAATAATATCCCAAAAAAAGTAAACAGCTAAGCAGGATTTTCCATTTACGCTTTTGGATTGATTTATTTAATCTCAATAACAAATGTATAATTTTAAGAGTAGAGCAACAGGAATCAAAATAGAAAAACTAATTCCGTCAACATAAAAAAACTCCTGGATAATGCATAAGCCGAATTCCAAAGACGAATATATACTATTGTTTATTGCATAATGACGCCCACACAGGCACGATATTAAGCAGTTGTAGGTTATAAAAAAATGATATATTATAAAAGTAACTAATTGGCTGTCTTGTAAGTTATTTATTGCTACATCTTGGCTGCTTAAACGCGATTTCTGCCATTGTGATTGTCTACGGCAATTAAGGAAAAACGCCAAAGCCTTCTCCAGAACAATTGCGCATCAAACTGCAAGTTCTAGTTAGTGGACAAAGTGGAATGACAGTACTAATTAGCTGCAGAAAATCCTGTTGACTTCCAAGCATTTGCAAATGTCGCTGTAACGACCAATTTCTCTTCAATTCGATACGTTCCCTGCATAACTAGAACTAAAACTAGAAATGTGGAATAATAAGCTGGTGATTAGAATAATGACGACAAGCAATCGCGTTGTGTACACATTGCATTGTTTTCGAAAAGAACGTAAAATATTGGATTTATCAAACTAAGTAGGCATGGGCTTGTAATTTGAGTTGGCAGCATTGAAAAAAATTAAAAAATCTATTTGAAATTTAAATTTGTTTCTTTTTGTAAATGATTGATCGCATATTAAGTAAATATTCATATAGTTAATTATATATAGAAACAGGACTAAATTTTAATTAAAATTGGAATTAAGACACTTAATTAAGTGGATAAAAAATTTTTTTGGCGCGTAGTTTCTCAAACATTATGTGAACATTAAGTATGCTTATTGTTCAACTAGACATTTGTTAGTTACATAACACCTTTAATTTATGCAAAAATACATTTGGATAGACCAATACACTTAATCCATATTTTTCCATTACGCCAGCGAAATCCTGTTTGTATCTGGGTTCCTCTGGGGACATTTTTAACATTTTCGGTAATCATGGATCATTTATTTACTACTTCGTAATATTAATTCCTATTTACTGTTGCCATTTGTACATTTTAACTATTTGAATAGAAAATGACAGGAGCTACCATAGACCTTTGTATTGTCTTTAAGTAGAAGTAGTTCCAGATGGAAGTCTTTCAAATTCTTTTTCTTGACACGCTGGAGCTTTGAAACAGAAGACAGTTGGACATCTTCGAATATTTGTTCCTGGTCTTGATAGTCAACATGTGGTTTTGACATGCAAGTGGGCATATGAGGATGTTTTATCACTGTACAAGTAATCCTACATGATCGCGGATGACGATGTTGAATTTGACAATAATAAGAATGATATGCAGGTTAATTCTGACAGTGACGATGATATAATCGCACTTTTCAATGTGTTTGGTGGAAAAAGGAATTTTTTTACCAAATCTAGAAATTTACCGAAGTCAGTTGATCTGTAGAAAGTGAATTTACAGGACTAATGACACCCATTGAGTTTTGTCTTTCTGAGTTTAATTAATCAATACTAAATGATATTGTCCTATAGTCAAATCTGTATACTATCCAAACCTGGAAAGCCAATTCGACCTATCAGCAAAGATCAAATAAAACATTCTCTCAGCTACAAACACTAGTGGTCATCACGAAAGAAACTAAGGGATACATATCTTGCCTCTGATGATATGTACAAATCGCTTTGGATACCTTCTGTCGCATTTTCATATGAACGATAACATTCTTTTGTCCAAAAAGAAGAGCCTGACTATATAAAATTCGCCTTCTATTGAAAAATTGAAGAAAAACTTTTAAAAGTTCTATTACCTTTCAAAAGGACCTCAACCAATCAACAGGGGCTTAAAATTTTGTAAAAGCTGACAGGGAAGGCGAGTTCTGCGTCTTCCAAACCAGAACATAGCTTAGGAGAAAGAGCAGTACAGATATGACCTCTGGTCTGTTTGATTTTTTCGACTTACATTCTATTGAGACAGATACAAACATATACTCTTGTGGTACTGGCTCCTACAGGAAATACTTGTGCATTTTTAGATCCTATAAGGATTTGAAGAGAGAATAATGGATTGGTTCTTAAAGAATGATACCAACTGAATAAAATGGAAGAATAAGTACACAGTTTATTTGCTCTCCTCAATATATTCTCCCAGAACACGTTCTGTAGTACAAAGAAAGGAAAATGATGGGAGTGTAACTGCAGTCTCTCGCCCAAAGGTTACACAGAATTATAGGTTATGTATTGGCAATTTTTTGTATTATATAGCTTAAAGGGCTAAGTAGACTGGATAGTTTCTTCATTCTAAAGCTTCTTGCCGAAAATGTTCAGAATGTGATCAAAGTGACATGAATTGATTGACGAGACCTTATTAGAGGTTACGTTTCAATAGTTAGAAGAGAGAACCGTCGAGAAGTAAGTAAAGTTAACAGAAGAGATATTGCGTATTCCTTTTTTTGCTTAGCACAACAGGTCTGTAGAATTTCAGTGGATTTTCCATACTAGTAAGGTGCTAAAACATACAATATGCATCAACTGTATCATCTCTCATCTTATAAGTTTAAAAAGTATAACAGCTATAATGACGGTGAAGAGGTGAGACGCTTTTTACTAATATTAGATGTTTGTTTCTAACATCTGAGACTCATATAATCAACAAGAGTTAAATTTTCAGGTTTTTCGGCCCTTATATATTCTTTGAATACAGACAGACAGGCATCGAACATAATTACTTAAACTCTTTTAAAGTCTGTCAACGGACATATAAATACGTGTCGCTGGAAGGCATTGCTGGGACGGTCACTTTTGATAGGCGAAACACGCTTACTTTTTAGATTAACATAAGATTCAAAGCTTTTAGGTGTTTATTTGTTTGTTGCTTATAATTTTTTTACTTTTTCATGCATACGCTTGCCGTTTTTTCTCTCTTTTCAAATTTGATGTCTGAGGTAGGAGGAGACACTGGATTAACGACGCGGACTCGTGCAACCATTGGTAGTGTATGTGTCAGTGTTGTGTTATTGTTATTATTTGTTATTTATTGTTATTGTTATGGTTATCATTTGCTATTCTTAGTGTTATTCTTGTTTCTAATACTTTTAAGAATTGTTGAAAAGATCCAAAAGGTTTTGTAGCTAAATATAATCTTGCTAATTTTATCCGGGATTATATAATAGTTTTCTTACCTGGCCTCCCTTTACTAACCTTTTTTGTTTGGGGGGAAGTTTGCGTTACCAGATTTTAGTTGTTAAAGTGGCGCATCAAACAAAATAAGCCAGTTGAAAAATATGTCTTCTTACGTACCCACGTACTTTATTCAGTGCTTCGTACTTCAACATATAAGCTTAATAAATTAAGAAGTAATAATATTAAAAGTACTTCACATCATAAATGATACCTACTTTCGGCAATACTTGACACTGGGAAGGAGAAGATACTGTAGAACGTGCCATTATTATTAAAATCTTGATAAAAGAAAAAAAAACTTTGGGATGTCTTTTACCGCTAGAGATAGCAGTTGTTGATTAATAAAAGCTTATAAAAATACCAAAAGGTAGCCAAGATAGCTTGACCAATTAGAGCATTTGCTTGTACTTATAAAAGTGTGAAAGTAATATTTCCCTGAAGTCTTGATTTTTTCCAATAAAAGCTCCAGCAAAGGACTTTTGGATTCGCAAATGTACCAATCAATTAAACCATTCGCCACTAAAGCAGGTATCTGTTTCTAAATGGAACCAAAGAAGAAAATATTTCATTCCTAGCTACCTAGTTGGAAGTTTGTCTTCAGTATTATACAGGGTGTATACGAATTCGACCGACAAACTTTGGGTGCATATTTCTCTCACTAAATACAGCCTAAAAGATTAGACAACCTTGATCCTTATCTGCAAGATAAACTCTGCACAGGTCAAAACACTTCGAAAAAACACTATACATTTTTCAAGATTTATTTTATTAAATAAAATAAAAATTAGAAGAAATCCATTAGCTTGAATATTTAGAATAAAATTTATTATCAGCTATGGCCTAACTATCTTCGTTAAAGAATTCTGGACTTCCAAAAACCATTAAAAATGAGTGTTCCTACACATTACACGCATTCAAATCTCCAAACTTGAATATTTTATTTCCACTGGTAGTCTGAATAATTATAAATGTCATGTTTCATATGTACCTAATGTCATTAATTAATTAGTATAGTTCGATATTTGAGTAAAATATCATTCGACCATTTCAATGTTAGATTAAAAGAAAAGTCACAAAAAAGGTTCTAACTTTGAAATGAAAGGAGATTGGTTATAAGTATACGAAAAATTTAGGTACATCTTTAGGCAGTAAATACACCCTCAAAGTTTGTCGGTCGAATTCGTATACACCCTGTATAATGGAATCAATGCTTAGCGTTGGAAATCAAAACAAGCAAAACATTTTTGATAACGTTTGAAATGATGGTATAATCTTCAAAGTTACACAAAACAATCTACCTGTTTTTTAAACACTGCCACAGCATGGTGCAAGGTTATATATTAGCCTTCAAGAATTGTTTCTTGCCTCTATAACATATAAGTAAAATTGAAAAGAGACTGAAAATGTGACGTGAGGTAGGAGATTATTCAAAATAAGAAAACTTCTATGAAAATTACAACCATACCAACCAACCAAGCACTAACCTTATAGCTAACTTTTTCACAGAACTATTGTATAGAACCGACTAATGATAGCAAAGTATCGTCCTATAGGAAGTGGAAGAAGAAAAAATGAATGAAAAGGAGCATCCATTCCTTTTAGGTAGTAGTTTCTAATCTTTCCTCTTCTTCTTTAGCTTTTCCCTGTTAGGAGTTTGCCGTTTTTTCATTTAAAAGTCTGTTATTGTCTCAATATCCGGTTTTTAAATTCTCTTTTCCATAGCGTTAGTGATGTAACTGATTCATGCCATTGGCGGTCTGTCCCTTTTTTCTATCTTCTGTGCCCATCTACTATTTTTTTTACCATCGATATTCTTCCATTTATATCCGTACCATTGGAACACTCCATTTTCTGGGATCTTGGTGACGGTTCTTGAATTTCCACCTCCTAATCTAATAGCTAAAATAGCGTGTATCATGACGAATGGCATAGGGTCCAGTCACATTAGCTTCACCTTCAAGTTGTTTGAGAATTAGTCTTCATAAAAATAATCTTTTTTTGAATTTGTTACTAGCTTAAAACAACCCCATGTAGAACAAACGGCTTCAACTAACCTACACGGCATAATCTCCACTTTGCTGTGAGCAATAAACGTCTTCTTTAGAATAGTTTACGATTATAGGGAGGAGGAGCTAATGAGTTACCCAGTGAACCATTTCAAGTTAATGTCATGCGAGTACTTAACCACAAAAAACAAGATACTACCAAATTCACCAGAAATTGGTGTAAAAAATGTAAGTAGACTGCTGATATCAGCAACAACACTGTTACCACCAGGAAAACCATGGAGTTTGTCCAAACAGTTTATGAAGGTTTACTATTTGTCACTGATAGAAATGCTGAGTATAAAAGGCAACTGATGGTCAAACCTTTCTTCCTTGTGCACAGCAGGTCAAAGAACAAGATATTACGAAATACTGTGATGCACTATGGTACATTACTAACTATTTTATCCATTGTTTTCCTTCAGTATACGATATCAGCAGAACACTTTCACCATATATTTTCTGATTGCTCTTCAAACGAAGGCGATTTAACAATATTATCTTTTTTGCAATGAAAAATATTTCTCAGCGACAGTAAAAGCAGAAGTATCACTGATCTAAGGCTACGTGTCAAGGAAATAAGTGAGAACATACAAGCAATACATGAAGTAGAGGTGGTGGTAAGATAAACACGATAAGAATGAAAACATTGGAAGCACCAGCAGTAAGATATAAATGTTTAGGGAGGAAACACAAAAATCAGAAGCTCTCTCCAGGACAAACATTTAAAATACGTATAGTACAAAAGCTGGACGTTGGCATCGTAGAACACTCAGTACAAGGAACAAGGCCAAAAGTATGAAAAAGAAGACTCGCACATATTGCCTAGCTTTAATCAAGTCATAGGTCACACTGTAAAAACCAAGATAACTTCTCCAGGCTGTCGTTAACCTGTTTGATACATCTAATTAGCGTAAACACACGAGATTATAATATACTGATTTTAAGTACACGCGTGTTGGCATTGCAAAGCAATTCCACAAGCACGTGATTCTCAAACTAGAAGTTCTTGTTCAACTGCTAAAACCTTAGCCAATTCCTCAATCGCTTCCGGCCAGGCAAGGCTGCAGATAGGGGCATTTAAATTAGGCTACATTCAAACAGACCGCATAGTGGTCTACTAACAAAGTGGTTTTTAAATCGGGTATCCGAAATTCAATCAAAATTGTGCAATAGCCATTCCGACAGTGACAACGCGGACCGGACCTTCCCTTCCTAAGTTTTTCAGTTTTGTCAATTGTTTCCGAAGAGCTGCGTCTGTACCCAATTAGCTGAAGTGGCACTTTTTACTGGTACTTTCTTTGCAGTTGCACAATGCGTTATTTAACGGAACGCTTTGGCAGTTACCGCCGAATTCAGGTTCAAGCAAACACTTCTCGCTGGACGCATTGTGCAATGACAAATATAAGTCGCTAACCCCAATTATGCACCCGGAAGATCCTATTGCCCATCGGAATAAGAAAGAATAATAACAACGGCGCAAAAAGAGCTGGAAGTTTCCTATAATTTGCTAATGACGGGAATGTCCGGAACTTTGAATGCCCGAAGAAGGCGAAAGTTAACCCAAGGATTTCTTCTTTGCGGGGACCATCATCGTCTTTGTTGAGAATATTAGGCGCGTTTTCAGAACATCCTTGAAGGGAGTTATTCACAGAGCTCTGTGGAGATGATCTTAGAATTGCTCATTAGTGTCCTTAATTATTATTAATCTATAGCAATGTAACTGTTCTTTGACAAGATTTGATTGAGCTATTATAACAGTGGCCATGTGGAAAAATACAGTTCTAAAAGTATGTTTGTAAACATTCAGTACAATCCATGCGCAAGTGGTTGCATAATTCATAACATTAAAACAAGATGTGTTAACTATTAGTATTATTGTAAGCAATACTTACATATAATCATCACTTTTCGACCTTTGACACTAAATATCTTGCAAACGGTTAAAGTTATTCAAATAAAGCAAAGAACGCTCTTTTTACATGTTTCACTCTTTTGTAAATTAAATAACAGGAAATTAAAATTTTCATAAAGCAAGAAATTTATACCCAAATATAACACTAACGGACACGTCAAGCATTCAGTTTGTAACCGTTCTTTCCACAGCAACGTTTACAACTAATGCTATTCTTGTTTTATACACAATTCTCCATACAAAAAGAAATAATAGATATTTAGGCGTTAAAACCTTCAAAACTTTTTGCCAGCGCCCCGTAGAATCAGTTACAAACACATGCAAGGCCAGCAGGATACAAGAATGTTTATTATAGTCGCCGCCCAGTCATGATTTAAATGAAGATTTCAAAACAGTAGATCAAATCTACATAGTCTTTACTGTTGTCCAAACGCTTTCACCATTTTGCAAGAGCCGCGATGTGCGTTTTGAGCCATAGATGAAAATTGCAGCCATTAAACCCCACTGATGGCCCATTGCATGATTAACGCGGCCAATTTTGCTGTTCTTGTTGCAATTTTGATATATCGCATCGTTTCGTCTGTGTGGCAACGTACGGTTGCAACAAACACAATATGACATGAGTTGGTCCTAGCCTGTACCATGTTCGTTTCGATGACAACCAATGATGATGGTTCAAAAATGTTTTGGCACATACATTATTGTTGCAATAAACAGGCTCAATAGTACAATTTGGCAAACGCACATAAACCTAATTTTGCAACAAGTTTCAAAACTCACCAGTAAAGCGATGTTGGGTAAGATGAGCTGGTCATCCTCCCGATGTCCTTCTGAAAGCTCCGGTACCCACACGAGAGGGTGGCTGGGGGTCGAGGAAAGGGTTCCGTTGTCGTTGAACTTCACGTTCTCGTGCGACATCAGCTCCCTGCAAGAATCAAT
This sequence comes from Agriotes lineatus, assembly GCA_940337035.1. Lineage (NCBI taxonomy): Eukaryota > Metazoa > Arthropoda > Insecta > Coleoptera > Elateridae > Agriotes > Agriotes lineatus. The sequence continues at coordinate 44,649 of CALNHX010000144.1, forward strand.
ACCCAGTTAATTACTTCCTGACCGTGAAGCTGACTAATTGGTCATTGGCCTAGCCGCCGCGATCACCGGAACTCAAGACCCTGGAGTATTCTAATGCGCCTGTGGAAGTTTCGAGAGCGGTCCCCGCGGAACTTTTGAGGATACCAACTCTGTTCCTTGTTTGGTTTTAATATGTAGCGGTTTGGCTGTTAATGATACCCAGCAGGACCACTTTTATGAGTTAAATTAACGGTGAACGGCATTTAATTAATGAATGAAATAGTGATTGCGTCGGAAAGCTCTGTAAGATCGTATATTTAGCTTAACTGGTTAGTCGACTGCTGTTTATAGATTTAGTAACACTTCGGTGAGCACATAGTCATAATTGCATTATTGTTATTATATTTATTTTATTAATACATGTGGTTACATAGCTTATTCAATGGTGTGATTTGCAGATATACTGAACTAGAACTAAAACAACATGAACAATGGCAAAGAAGGGAGAAGATGAATACATAATGAAATATGTGTATTGCAAGCTGTAAAGTATAATTATTTTACTAAAAGAACATATGGTACCACTGACATAGTTAGTTATTGGTTACATATGTTACAGGAACATTGATAATCACAAGGAAGGAAAGTATTGCAAACCGTTACAGAAAGAGATCGAAGTAAAAGAGTAAAGGTGGATCAAGGCCAGTAACAAAAAGGGAAGAAAGATAATCAGTGGTAGCATATGCTACAAAAACGTGGATAATAACAAAGAAACAAGAATAGAAATAAGAAAGGAGATTTCATATGTATTACAAGCTGATAAGTATAATAATTTTAGTACGAAAACAAAGCTAAATATTTACATATTTAACATGCTACAGGACCGTGGGCAATAGCAAAGAAGGAAGAAGGAAGAAGGAGAGTAAATAAGAAGATTTTATATGTATTGCAAACTGCTTTGAGGTAAATATTCGTAGTAAGAGAACATGGGTAACTATATAGAGCGTGGTATATACTACAGGAACATACACAGTGACAAAGACGTAAAAATGAGAATCATTGTAGCACATGCAATAGAAACATAGATAATAACAAAGAAGGAAGAAGAATCAATAAGAATATTTTCTATGTACTACAAACTGTCACGCATAATAATTTTAGGAAAAGAACAAAGCTATTTATATATCAGTGCTACCATATGATACAGGACCATGTACAATAACAATGAAGCAAGAAAAAGAGTAAACAACCAAGCGAGAATCAGTGCTAGCGCGCGCTACAGAAGCATTGATAAAAACAAAGAAGGAAGAATAAAAATAAATAAAGAGCATAATAATTTAAGTAAGGGACAAAGCTAACTATTTATATATCAGTGTTACCATATGCTACATGACCATGGACAATAACAAAGAAGAATACGAGTACATAATATGCCATACGTATTTTAAACTGTTAAAGAAAGAGCATCGAGAAAGGTACCAAGCTTGGTACATACTAGAGGAACATGGACAGTAATAAAGAAAGAAGAAGAAAAATCAGTGGTAGCATATGTTACAGAAGCATGGGTAAAAATAAAGAAGGAAGAAGAAGAAGAATTAATAAAACATTTTTATATGTTTTGCGAAACTATTAGAGGATATGAACAGTAGTAAATAAACAAAGGTAACTATGCCAAACGTGGTATATTCGTATACTACAGAAAGATGTACCTATAAACTAAGGAAGACAAAAATGGAATGGAATTTAATTTGTATGGCAAATTGCTGAATGATAAGAATTTTAGTAAGAGAACAAAGGTAACTGCATACATAAAGTCTATCTTTTTTCAATATGACTCAGAGCAGGCTGTGACTTCCAATATTTTTACAGTGTACTAACATAACCTTAAAAATGTCACTATCGTCACTTTTGACAGCTGTTTGAATACTGCAGTAGTTATTACAAGGTTTTGTAAAATATACCTTCCAAATGCAAAAAAGCCAACTGAAGAGACTTAGCGATTCATTGTTCCTTTCGTAAGGTTCATGACAAAAATTTTGAAAATATGGAAAAATAATAGTTTTGAGTTACTTTGCTATCTTCATTTATAACCAACGTCAAAACCTGGTTTGTAACTAAATTTCCATCTACACTCTTACCAAAATGTGTAGTCATGGCCTGCTTTGAGTTATGTTGATAAAACATAGACTATACTAGTCGTGCGATATGCTAAAAAGACATTGACAACAATAAAAACCAAGAAAAACGAATAGGGAGAGTTCAAGAAACAGTGATATTGGACTCAATAAAATAAAAAGAAATTATCAATCTCACTTGAGATGGATATCATCAGACACATGAACGTTCAGATATACAGGGTGTTAATTAAGTACCTAGACAAACTTGAAGGGGTGATTCCTTGATCAATTCTAAAATAAAAAGTTCATACAAACATGGGTCATAAACGGCTGCGTTTTCAATATACAGGATGTTGAAGTTTAAACAAAAATGTTTTTTTTATAAATTTTGGAAACGGTTAGAGGTATTCTAATGAAACTTGGTGTAGGTTAGTATTGTTCGGTCAAAATAAATTTAATTTATTTCCACCAATGGCGTGCATCGGGGCCACCTCAGTTACCTTATTTTAGAACAATCTGGTACGCCACTGTTTTTTAGCCAAAAGTTTTGTAGCTATTGTAAGATTGTTTGTTATTAAATATTTTTTTAAAACTTCTTTAAACTGTATTTTAAAAAAGAAGCCGTTTAGGTTCCATTAACGTCTAATGAACGAAATTGCTGTTACAAAACTAGTCGTATTGTCTAAAAATGAATGGCGTGGCAGATTTGTCTAAAATAAGGTAATTGAGGTGACCCCAATGCAAGCCACTGGTGGAAATAAATGAAATTTATTTTGACCGAACAATGCCACTTTACGAAATATTAACCTACACCAAGTTTCATTAGAGTGCCTCTAGCCGTTTTCCATATTTTTAAAAAGAAATAAATTTTTGTTTAACCTTCAACAACCTTTATTTTGAAAACGCAGCCGTTTAGGTTCCATGTTTGTATAAACTTTTTATCTTAGAATTTATCAAGGAATCATCCTTTAAAGTTCGTCTACTTACTTAATTAACACTCTGTATAATAAGATCTAATCAATTTAGATATTTAAAAAATATCTCAAGCACATAAGGCGCAGAAACAGAAAGACTTATGTTGCAAGAAAAAGAGCTGAACACTATTTAATTGTTGACAGTTACTGTCGAAAGCTTTGTTATTTGGGACGTTGCTCATGATTATGGCTGGCTTGGAACCTTACCAGTCGCCGAAGATAGCGTTATCGTGCCTGGATTGGCGGTCATCCGGCGAAATGTGTGACTCCACAATTACATAAGTTGTAGCCCATTGCCCTAGCTAGCGTTCAGCTAATAGGTGTCAGATTGCGGCAAGTACCCCTATGTTTTTAATTATTATACAGGTACATCACCGGCGACGCGCGCTGAAAACTGTTCCTTAGCGTAGCGCCCAACTAGATGTTACGTAGGAACGCCGCGGAGGGCCGCAGATCTCCCTGGAAGTATTATAATAACGAACACATACTGCTAAATGTTGAATATTTGCTGGTCTGATTGCATGTCTGCTACATGAAACGAACCGCCGCTTGCCTTGCTCCCCCAGTATCATATTTCCGATTTATAGCCCTCAGACCGAAGAGGCGTTATTAATTTTTTTGGTAAGTCGCCAGCCCTGTAAATTTATGTATGTGAACCGATTGAAATCCAGGAAAAAGTAAATTAGCTCGCTAAGGGCTTGTTTCAAGACAATTTCGATTTCATCGAATATTTTCTATTAAACTTTCCGCAATTTAGAACCTTCTATTGTAAATAACTCAATTTTATTTAAATTTATTATTAACGTGGAGGTAAGGCAATAGTTTTTATACTTTCGTCTTGGTGTCGGATATTTATTTATTTATTTAGCACTTAGCTAGTTATATCATGCAATTATCAAGTATAACTCCATGTGGCAATTTTTATTTGAAAACTTACATTACTTTTATTATGCCACTCTTATGTTTGTTTTTGCTTTGCTTGTTGGCAATTTTGAATGTTAATATATATTTTTCCTGAAACATTTACGGTTATTACGACTAGAATTCTGGGCGCTTGTAAATATTAACGGGCAGTTTACTGACTATTTTTTAATTAAAAAGTTGCAGTAATTTTGTCATTGTTATGTCTTGCAAGTTCTCATTTACTGCAAAATATTTTCTGCTAATGTTTGCTTTGGGTGGCGTTGGAGCACACTTTTAGTAATTTTGCAAACGCTAAGCCTATCCTCTATCGGATTACCGAGTGTTTTATAATTTGAAAACTTGTAGTAATGTATTGTGTTATGCTTCTTACTGTTACGTATAGTATGCAATGATTTAATGACACTTGTTGATTTTTGCCATAGATGGCGTTTTGGGATAGTATAGTTTTACAGGCGCTAAGCGCTTGTAACTATCCACTGTGGGTTTACCGAGGGTTTTGTAATGAAACACTTATGCCTGTTATTATGACGTACTGCAAGTGCTGATTTACTGCAAAATCTTTTCTACTAGATGTTTCAGTTGGATGCCTTGCTGGGATACTTTGCATAAGTTTTCCAGCGCTAAGCGCTTGTAACTATACACTGCCAGTTAGCTGAGATTTTTCAAATTAAAAAGTTGTAGTCATTTTAGTGCGTCTCTTACTTTTAGTAGATGCTTATTTAATGACAGTTTTGTTTGCTATCGCACGTTTTCTACTAGATAATTGCGTTGGATGCAGTTATGGCACACTTTTTATAGCGCTTGCAACTATCCAATATGAGTATACCGCGTGTTTTTAAATAAATAAAGTTGCAGTACTGCTGTATGTCTGTTATTATTAATTACATTTGACAGGTGCTTGTTTAATCGCAGTTTCGGTTGCTGTATATTTTCTACTACAATATTGCGTTGGAACACGCGCTAAGTTATTGTAACTATCCACTGTGAGTTTACTGTAATTTTAAATTAAGAAGTTGCAGTAATTTTCTTATGCCTCTTACTATTACGTTGAATAGGTGTCCGTTTAATGACATTTTTGTAATCTGCAGCATATTTTCTACTGAATGATTGCTTTGGATGCCGTTTTGACACACTTTTTATAACTTTGCAAGCTCCAAGCGCTTGTAACTATTCAGAATGAGTTTACTGCGTCTTATATTTGTGTGCATTATCTGTAACCTCATTCACCATGCGGTGTATAGACTGTAGCTTTATATGCTTGCGTCTGGTGGTACAATGCTCAACTTGCCCCGGATTCGGGTTACAGAGTTGGAGCGCGCCTTTTGTGCTTGCGTAGCAACCAATGTGTGCAGTGTGTGTCTTCGTGATGTGTTGACCTTGTTATCTGTTAGGTTTGTGGTTCTGAGTAGAGCACAGTTAATTTGGTGTCCAACTGTGAATGGTCTCACCGAGCCCGAATTTCCGGCCCCCGCGTGATTCGAACCAAGGACTTGCTTAATGCAAGCCTAGCGCTTTCCCAACTGCGCTACGCGGCGTCGTGTTTACCGTGTATTTTTAAATTAAAATGTTGCTGTGATTTCGTTGGGAATATTATTATTATGTTCAATAGGTGCTTCTTTAATGACAGACTTGTTTGCTGCACTACATCGGCCAGTAGAAGACTAGATGATTGCGTTGAAGGCAGTTATAGGATGTTTTTTAATGATTTTGTAAGTACCAAGCAGTTGTAACTATCCACTATTTGTTTACCGCGTCTTTTTAAATTAAAAAGTAGCAATAATTTAGTTGTGTCTCTTAATATTAAATTTAGTAAGTAATTGATTAATGACAGTTTTGTTTGCCGTAGCATATTGTCTACTGAATACTCGATGATTGCATTGAATGCTGTTATATGATAATTTTGCAAGCGCTAAGCGCTGGTAACCGTCCAGGGTGAGTTTACCGCGTGTTTCTAGATTAAAAAGTTGCAGTAATTTAGTTGTTCCTCTTAGTATTATATTTAGTATGTGATCATTTAGTCATAGTTTCGTTTGCTGCAGCATATGTTTTACCAGATGATTGCGTTAGATGCCGTTCTGGCACACTATTTATACTTTTGCAAGCACTTCGCGCTTGTAACCATTCACAGTGAGTTTACTGTGCGTTTTTAAATTTAAAAAAAGCATTTGTTCCAAGCATCGTATTATTACTTTTAGTAGCTGCTTGTTTAATGACAGCTTTGTTTAGTGCAGCATATTTTCTGCCAGATGATTGCCTTGTATGCGGTTCTGAAATTCGTTTTATAATTTTGCAAGCGCTAAGCGCTTGTAACTATCCATTATCGGTTTACGGAGTGTTTTGAAACTAAAAAACGCAGGAATTTTGTTATTCCTATTATTATTACGTTTACTAGTCAAGTACTTATTTAATTACAGTTTTTTCTTCATCCAACGTACTTTCTACTAGATCACTAGATGGTTGCGTTGGATACCGTTCTGGGATACGCTAAGCGCTTATGACTATCGATTGTGTTAACCCAATTTTGCCACGCATCGTTTTGTAGATGCTTGTTTGGTGCAACATATTGTCTACTAGATGATTGGGTTGCATGCCGTTCTGTATCCATATTTTAATTTTGCAAGCTCTAAGCACTTGCAACTATCCACTATCGGTTTACCGAGTGTTTTTAAATTAAAAAGATGCAGGAACATACTTTCTACTACAATGCTTAACTTGGGTACCGTTCTGAGATATGCTAATAACCGCTTATAACTATCTACGGTGGGTTAACCGCATGTTTTGAAATGAAAAAATTGCAATAATTTTGCCACGCTCGTATTATTACGTTTAGTAGCTGCTTGTTTAATGACAGTTTTGTTTGCTGCAGGATATTTTTTACCCGATAATTGCGTTAGATGCCGTTGTAGCACATTCTTTAGAATTTTGCAAGCGCTAAGCACTTCTAGCCATTCACTTGAGTTTACTGTGCGTTTTTGAACTAAAAATTGCAGTAATTTTGCCACGTATCGTATTATTACGTTTAGTTTAATCACAATTTTTCTACCAGATGATTGCGTTGTACGCCGATCTGAAATCCATTTTATAATTTTGCCAGCGCTAAGCACTTGTAACTATCCACTATCGGTTTATCGAGTGTTTTGAAATTAAAAAGAGGCAGGAATTTCGTTATTCCTATTATTATTACGTTTAGTAGGTAAGTACTTATTTAATTACGTTTTTTTTATGCAACTTGCTTGCTACTAGATGCTTGCGTTGAATACCGTTCTGGGATACGCTAAGCGCTTATAACTATTTATTGTGAGTTCAAGGTATGCTTTTAAATTTTAAATTTAGCAATTTTGCCACGCATCGTATTATTGCGTTTAGTAGATGCTTGTTTAATGACAGTTTTCTTTAGTGCAGCATATTTGTACTAGATGGTTGCGTTGTATGCCGTTATGGAAGTCCTAAACGCTTGTAACTGTCCAGTATCCGTTTACCGATTGTTTTTAAATTAAAAAGATGCAGGAATTTCGTTATGCTTCTTATTATTGCGTTTAGTGGATAAGTACTGGTTTAATAACAGTTTTTCTCAATGCAACATATTTTCTACTAGATGCTTGCGTTGGGTACCGTTCTGAGATACGCTAACCGCTTATAACTAGCCACGGTGAGTTAAGCGTTTGTTTTTAAATTAAAAAATTGCAATAATCTTGCCCCGCTCGTATTATTACGTTTAGTAGATGTTTGTTTAATGACGGTTTTGTTTGTTGCAGCATATTTTTTTGCCAGAAGATTGTGTTGTATACTCTCCTGGAATTGTTTTTATAATTTTTCAAGCGCTAAGTGGTTGTCAGTAACTAGTAACTACTGTGAATTTACGGTGTTTTTAAATTTAAAAATTTGCAGTAATTTTCTTATGCCTCTTACTATTCCGTTTAACATGTGCTTGTTTAATTACAGCTTTGTTTGATGCAGTATATTTCTGCTAGATCATTGCGTTGAATGCTATTCTGGCACAGTTTTTATAATTTTGCCAACGGTAGCCGCTTGTAACTATTCACTATTACTTTGCCGAGTGATTTAAAATAAAAACTTGTAGTAATTTCATTGCCTCTTAATATTACATGTAATATGTGCTTATTTAATGACAGTTTCGTTTGAGCACAGTTAATTTGGTGCCCAACTGTGAATGGTCTCACCGAGCCCGATTCCAATCGCCAAAGCTACGGAAAAATTCCGACCCCGGTGGGATTCGAACCGAGGACTTGCTTAATGCAAACCTGGCGCTTAACCAACTGCGCCACGCGGCTTCTTTCTTATTAATACGTACATATAGCATGAAATGTGTTTGATGCAACATAGTTTCTACTAGATGTTTGCCACGGAGGGCGTTCTGGGACACTTACTATAATTTTGCAAGCGCTGAGCTTTTAAGTATACACGGTCAGTTTACCAAGTATTTCTTATTTCAAAATTTACCGTAATTCTGTCATACCTCCTATTATTACAGATAGATTTAGTAAATAATTGTTTACTAGCTGTTTGCGTATGTTGTTCTAGGATACCTTTTTATAAATTTGCAAGCTTTAAGTGCTTGCAAGTATCCATTGTGAGTTTACCTCGTATTTCTAAGTTAAAAAGTTGCAGTAATTGCTTGTGAATCTTTTTATTACGTTTAGTAGGTGCTTGCTTAGTTGTTTAATATACTTTTGCTTCCTACATTTTATAATTTCAGTCTTACTTTTCATTTACACTACGGTGTAACTACCATCAGCTGGCGTTGTATGATACAAAATGTTGTTAACATAGAAGTTACGATAGAATTTGACTCAACCTTCTAGCTAGCCTTAAAGCTCATTAGAGCAACGAACTGGCATGTTCTTCGAGGCAAATGTCAGCAGTGTCAACCACACGAATGCGATTAAGCTTGTAATTTCTAAAGGCCACAAGGAAATCATTTGGAATGTGTATAAAGACAAAACAAACCTATTAGAATAGCTAAAATTGACACTTAAAGCTGAGGCGTGAAAAAGCTTAAAATGAGTAATAATAGCGCCATTAACATGAACAGTATTGAAATGACGGTACAAGATATTTGAGTTGCCAAGAATCCATACACATTAGAAATTCAAAAATTAATAATTTTATAGTAAATTAACGAATGTTTGGTCTTGAGCACCAATATTTATTACCAAATTCGTCGACACGCACATTTCCTATAATTGAAAGCTTTATTTAGTGTTATTGCCTAATCATCGCCTTGGTAACCTTGTTCCTGATTGAAATTTTGCAGAATGGAAATATACCAGGTAAAAGGTAGACAACCTAAATGTAATCAAGTTGCCTCTGTGGTATTGTGACCATATAAAAACTGTTTCTTTTGTGAGCAATTGAGACCTCCAAAGGGCATTAAATAATTACTATTTTAAATTTCAAGCTATTGTTTAAGTTTAAGTAAGATTTTTGTTACAAATCTACTACTTTCTTATAAGGTAGACGGTAATATTATTTATTTCCATGCGATTAGAAAGGTGCGCTGAGATAATAATTATTTTATTTAAACAAATTCAAATTTAGCCAGATTGTTTCCAATCATGCAACGTTACGAAATAACTTCGACTATTCAAATCATCTTCGCATGTGTCACTACCGCTCAGCAGTTTTGCTAGTTTTTTAAGCTCCTGGGAAGCCTTTAAATCTGCAATATAACCATTACGAGCACTTAGCATGCTGCAGTCATAAATCAACTTTTTCTAAACCGAACAATGCCAAATCACACTTCCCGGGAGCGATAGATGTTTATTACGCAAAATTGAACTTCGCAGAAATATTTTATTGAAAGAACAAAGATGAATTGATCTAGGTCGTCTGAGCAATAATTGCAAAAGTGGCGTCAACAGGTGTCGAAGAAACTCCACCAGACAAACACAAGTGTGAGATGTGCCAATAATTACTATTCGAGTATTCGGCAACTAACACGTAACGATCGATACATTGACCCTCAATAGTAAATAAACTGTGCGTGTTATTTTTAGTTTCAAGTAGTACTACCAGATTGGACTCATATCAAACCAGCAACACGGAAGTGCGAATTTTGAGTAAACAAGGATATTTGCTGCTCGTTAATTTTTTAAAATAAACACTTATCCCGTTTAACCAAATTATGTATATTATTTTGCGATTAAGATGTCGTTAGCTGGAATCTCCCCGGGTCCATAACAAATATGCAGTTAGAACAGCAACCATGTAATTAGCAGAGGCAAATACCTTCCAGCCCGAATGTCATATCTGCTGCTGGCTGTTAACTCCAGAAGAATGCTTTTGTAGAGTTGTGTAACAAGAAAAACAACTTCACTGAAATCTTGGCTTGAATGATATGTAATTACAGAGGATCTAAAACTACAAATTAAAACTAACAACTGTAGTAGTAAGCGTGTGATTTAAATGTTGTTCCCCAAGGACAGCTGGTAGGACCTGCTCCTATTCGATATCAATATGAACTCTAGGTTTCCAGTAAATATAACTTTGATAATATGAGAAAGTGCTTTGATTAAATATAGTGATATATTAATGACACTTACAACCACCATTCTTTTCTATTTTCAATAGTTCTATAAAATCGAAGTATTTAATAACAGTAACAATAGCTGTGGTGGTGGAATATACTGGATAAAATGATGTGCCACAAGGACAGATGGTAGGTTCTGTTCTATTTTTCATCCTCTAAGATCTGATTGCAAATGGAAGGAATAATATTTTTGCACGATTTCCTCCTTACTCATAATTGTTTTTTAACTTCCACTTCATGTGGTTTCACTATCTACCAATCCTTCTTTTTCATTTTGCCACTCTAATTTGATGCTAACCATTTACTAGAAGACTCAGAAATTATAGTAAAGAATACTGAAAATAGATCGGAGATCAAATAATCAATAACCAATTTTATAAAATACAACTTAAATGTTATATCAAAACAATGTACACCTACTAAATAGAGACTACAATATACATTTTAGAACTGGAGAGCTGGGAACATAAAGTAGAGATATTATATGTAAGAATGAACACAGATTGAAGGAAGAGATATCTTCATTGATAGCGAATTTACTACTACATAAAGGAAGAGAAGGGCAAAGCTGGAAAAGATCAAAGGAGCAACAGTTGAAGTCAGCCACCACAAAATTTAAATCAACGTAGCTGTATTGGAACCAAAAGAGCAGAAGCTAGCTAAACCCTCCTATTCTAAAAAAAGCTGATATGGACCAAGGATAGAATAATCTGATGGCACATCTAAACAGACATAGGTTATTGGGTAAAAACAAAAGATATTGGCAAAATTTATATTTTAAGTTGGCTATATAAGAAGTATAAATGGTAAGAAATTACATTTAGTGCTAGAATTTGATAAATATGATATACATCTTTTGGGGAATATAGAAAAGAAGAAAAAGGATAATTGCAGCAATGAATGAAAATCACACATTGATATATGGTGGAGTGCAATGGCAATGCCTGTACCAAAGACACTACTTATAGAAAGTTACAACAGGCTGTATACAACGCATATATGGTGATATATATTTAATGGGCGATTTTAACGGGGGAGGGGATAATACACGACAATGTGATAAAACACATTTACGACAGAAGTAATTAGCAGAGGTGAAATATCCATAGTCCATTACATGGTAGTGCTGAAGAACTGAGTAAGTTTCGGTAAAGACGTCACAGTGAAGGGAGATGCAGAAATTTATAGTGATCACCTTCTGCTGGTAATGGATTTTGAAAAAGCTCATCCCGCAACTTCTAATCATGCTGTTGCAAATATAAAGACAACAGTATAAGCTAAGAAATCATTACGTACCAAGCAGTGGCGTATTGGGCTACGCAGAACAAAGTCGCGGTATAAAGACTATGGGATTAAAGACAAAGCGAACTGTTTGGTGGAATATGGAAATTCAGGATGCAATATCGTTCAAGAAAGATTGTTGAAGGTCAAGATATTGGTTCAAGATGCAAAAAGAAATCCCGGAAAGAATTTAGAAGACGTACTGAGAACACATAAAATAGATAAAATATAAAAACGGGGAGATTCTGTAAAAAGGTGAAAACATTATGGAAAGATGGTGTTAATATTTTGACTAATTATTATGTAGACCTTGATTATGCAAATAGGGATGATAGAGATGATGCGCTGGACTTCCAATAATCACTAGACCAACCAATTAACGTATCCCCTAAATTCAATAGAACTACCAAGGATGAACTCGAAGAGGCGCCCAAGAAAATTAGACTTGGAAAAGCTGCCAGACTCGACGGAATTATCGATAAAATGCCGTGGGACTAAAAAAAAACAGTAACCACAGATTTTCACCACAACACCGAAGGTCTGCGTGAGAATTATTGAAAAACGCTGAAGGTTTGAGACAGAGCAACTGCAGGAACAACAGTGTAGGTTTAAACCAAATGACCTTGCATTTAGACAATAAGTAGTTGATTAAGAAAACTATGAAGTTTGACAGAGATATATATGCTCTATCGACCTAGAACAAGCCTTAGTCACCTTGATAGAGAAGATAACTATATGATATGTACTGAGTAAAAAAGAAGTAAACGAAGAACGTATCCAAGCAATCAAAAGTCTCTACAACATGAGTGTAATCATGTAAGAACCCACAACTAAATTTGGAGGAAAACTAAGGTCATGAGTATTAGAAGGCGGCCAAAACGGGTAGAGGGGACACTTTGAGATGAAGTACTGGAGCAGCTCGACACACTTAGGTGCTTGCGGTTTACTACTGCTGATGATAGTCATGTGGAAGCAAGCTGGTTAATAGATTAAGAAGTTTTCCAAAATCGAGTAATATCAGAGAAAACGAAATTGGCAGTATTCAACTCAATCCTGTGCCAAATGTTACTTATAACAGTCAAACATGGGTCATAGCCGAAAAAGACAAGAAGAACATAGTCATTTGAAATGAAGTACTTAAGTAAAGTGAAAGATGCGAATAGAACTGACCGCATCTCTAACAATGTCATACGAGAACATCTGTACAGCAGACCATTTAATAGGCGAATTGAAGGCAAATTGTTGTGCAAAATAACATGAATTGAAAAAGCACAGCAAAAGAGGAAGCAATTAATAAAATCTAAAGAGGAGAGGATTAAGCAGAGAAGAAGCAACGAGGAAAGCGCTATATACTTCAAAGCAGATTTGTAAAAACTAAGCTTGACATTCGGGTTGATCCTCTTGGGTTTCTACATTCAATTCTTCGTCAATTTTCCTCAATATTTCTTCACTGGTGATAATTGTATTCTTTCATATTCTAGATATGGATATATTGTTAGATGTCAATAAATTTTTATTGTCTTATTCTACTGTATCCTATCATTTACTTTTCTTACAATATCCGTGATTTATTTGTTCGACCATAGCGTTATTGTCGAATCCAACTCATCTTATGTTGCAGGTCTTCTTTGTTTTAAGGGAGTAACGCCTGCGTACCTTATTGTCTCCCCCAATTCATCCATTATTTGTGGTATTTATATGTTAAAACAACAGTAGCAGTATATTCCATCCCAATCTAACTTCTCTATTGACCTTCGCTTCTTTATATTCTTGGTTTGATATCTTTAAAAATGTTGCCTTATCCCTATCCCTATGGATGTGGTAAATGCTTTTTGCACGACAAATAAATGATTGTTTAAATAAGTTTCGGACTAGATTGTACCGCAATTAAGCTCAAAGGTCTTTTTCATGGTCTTTATCGCATATTTATCTATACTAACAAACTTCTCGTTATCAACGCAGCGATGTAATTAACACATTAAAAAGGTGTGTCTCAAGAGCAGGTGGTAGAGCCTCTTCTATTGGTCATTAGCATCACATCAATCGCAAATAATTTAAATTGTAACTTCAATGTTGTGCCCTTTCAACTAAATTATTTCAAAACTTGGTAGTAGATTGAGCTGAGATTAAATAATATGTTGCAGCATAATGGTAGTTGGTAGGTCCGCTTCTGTGTGCTATTTTCATATATTCTGCAAGATCTAGGTCAAACGCTGATATCATTATATTGTTTTCAAATGACTATACTTTAATAGTTTTCAAATTACATTTTGTGGTGAATTATACTAGAAAATGTTCTTAAAATCTGATGTACTGCCCATACTTGCGCATCTATTATTTTCGATGTCTATGGCACCTATTTTGTATTTTTGCGCGGTCCCGCCTACCGCGATTCTATTAGTTCAGACAGCGTTTTCGAATCGTAGCGTGACTAGTCGGCGCCGTTTTCCTTTTGATGCAAGTAGTAGAATTGGTTTCTGGCCCTCGCTTGATGTTGCGGAGCAGTAGCACTTGCAGTTTTTAATGAGATATTGGTTCTCTGGCCGTTTTTACGCGAATTAGAAGCGCTTTACCGAGGTTACTTTTCACGTAGCCCAATACCATCTGGGGTGAGTTATTTGACGCTGTTCGCGCTTTGCTCTAGCGAAAACGATTCTAATTTTATTTTGGGTTTTCCCTTTGTTAGCAGTTAGTACGGTGTCCCGATTACGGAAGTTCGTCGTGCCCGATGCAAACTTGACCTTTGCCATCGAGCGTCTCGTCTTGAGCCAGCGATTATGACACCTGCAAGTTCCCAGCCTATGGATGCTTGGAGGCGCGCTATTTTGTTTATCTAGGCCCCCTCTCATATGCATAACGTGCAGAAGGAGATGGACTGGAGGAAATCTATAATCAGGGTTTATGCACCTTTTATCTAAATAAAGCTACAAAGCGCTGTGAGCCGTATTTCCGTGCGAAAGGCTTCACCAGTTTTGCTATCGAATCAACCAGAGTTTCGTACACCGGCTGCGATATACAGCTGGTGTCACTAGCTGCGTATCTATCTGATGATTTTCCCCAACCACGTAGCGGAGGTGAATCGCTATCGCAATTGGTTTTAATTTGCTGTAAATAATTTTTGTACCGTTGGTTGAACTTTTATGGAATTTAGTGTTCTCGCGAACCTTAAATATGTGCTGTTAATTACCTGAAATTTGTGACGACAATTATACTGTGGTTTTGACTTTGTTACTGCTACCTGTACTTGAGTTGAGCTTCTCTTTCATAATATTGTGTGCTGCTTGATTTTACGAATTTTCTTTTAATACCTAGATACTTGTGGCTACTTGGTAAAGATTCGTTTGCGCCCTTTTGGCTCTTAATGAATTCGAGTGCTTAAAAACTGCACATCGTCTCAATTTGAGCTCTCTGCATTGCATTACTACAGTTTGTGTGAAGCATCTTCACCTGGCGTCATGTGTGCATGGAGCAAATACAATCTAGAATGGTGTCTCCTAGTAATAAGACAAACCAGATGCACTTCGGTGCTTGCTTTATACGCACATGAAGTCAGATTTCTGAAAGGAACTGTATGTTGTTTTTTATGTGAAGTATTCATGAGGTTCCAAACACGCGGTGGTAATACGAGCTCTCAAGAGCTTCTGTGCTATATAACTAGATCGAAATCACGTAGCATCCAAGAATTAGAAGTTTAATACGAACGAATACTTAGAGTCAGATTGTATAAGTAATTGTTAATTGTAAGCTATTAACACTGTATCGTAGGTTATTGACTCTATTCCTTGATACTATTCTATTTTTTGCAGAGTCTGTTGGAATAATATTTCTGAATATGCGTTAAATAGTAACAGTGACAGTACGCAACCCTAACAAACTCCTCTTTTTATTCGAACTTGAGTGCCCTCTCCCCCGGCGGCGCCCAAGCCGTTTCTGAATCCAAACTGAAAGTCGCTGATATTTGCGTCTAAAACAGTTTTAGGTATATTCATGCATGGATTTATCTTTAGCATATGATTCATTAAATATACAATATTGTGTTCTGAACATTTAGTGGCATTTCTCGTCTTTGGGGTTCGCATGAAGTACGCTTCAGGTATCATACTGTTGTGGAAGCAACAGGAACTTGACCTTTCTTGCCTGAGTGCATTTTAAGTAACATATAGCCGATTTGTACATGTATGTTTTTCATTGGTTGTTAGTAGATTGTAATAATTCAATTCAGTAGTGTGCAAAATTAAAGCGGACTCCTAACCTCAGGAGTCCTTAAACCTAGAACAAAAAAATATCGTAGTAGGGGTTGTTAATCATGGGGAGTTCCAAAGTCCTGTCGCTACTGTTGCTTGACGACTCATAAGTTCAGTAGACCAGTAAAGAAAGCGTCTGTATCACCAAGTGGCGTAATAGCAAAAACATCGCCGGAAATCTTGCTATTGCACTAGCTTTGAAAAGAACAAAGTTTATAAAAATGTAGGGGCTACACCCGTATTTCTTTCTTGTTGTTTTTGCACCGTTTCCTTATTTTCTTGGTGTAGGTTGAAATGGTAATATTTATTCTGTAACAATTTAATCTGTATGCATCTACTCTGTAGACAAAATTAATTTGATTTTTTTTATTTTGCTGAATTCTTTTTCTTGAAAATTTTTGTAAATTTTATTACTTTTATTTCTATAACCCCCTTTCGCTTATATCAGGCTCAAGATCTTTTCTCTGTCATCAATTATTGACTTGTTTCTTTTTCAGCTTTCAGTGTCCCTTATGTAGGAGAGACTACTGATTTTGTTGCAAAGATCTTCGTTTACACTGTCATTGTCGTTCTCAGCGATTTCTTCACATTTGTTTTTCAATTCTTCTTTCTCTGTATATTATCCAGTGTCAATTTTTTGGTGTACCATCTCCAAGGTGACGAAGATGATATTTGACAGTAGGTATTCACGAAAACAAAGTCTGGTTTCTAACATAATTGTATCAAACGGTTCCTTGTCGTTCCTTACTCCTTAGTCTCAGGCAAACGTTCGTGCCACGTTTTTACCCCTCTTCGCCAACTTTAGGCTTAAAATCACCTAAAATTATATTGACTTCTTCGCGCTTTAACTTAGAAGTTTTTTATAAAGCTTAATAATATTATAAATTGGTTTAATACGACTACAGAGAAATATGGTGCGTCACAAGAGCAGGTAGTTGGTGCTCTGCTATCTTCTATAGTTATTAATTTTCTTGCATTTCAACTAAATAATATAAGTAACGAAGCATACAAATATTGTTATGTGTTTTATATATCTTACATAAGCACGGAAAATGTATCCAAGCGTTAGGAAATAATAGGCAAGAATGCAGCATGTAACTGATTACACTCTCCAATTGTTATTTTACATATGGAATGTTTAGGCATGGAGGAGAAAATTCGAGTTTAGTCTTCTTATATGTTCATGGATTATCCAACAACAATGCATCGTACAGTGATAATTAATTTCATATATAGAGCAATAAGAGACTTGAATTATATGAATATTACGATTTCCAATATGCCTATAAAATTGCAATTTCCTGCTGCAGGTGTAATAATTACAGAAGAAAAAAATGGGAAATGTAAGTTTTAAAAAGATCGCATTAGAATGTATGTAGCTTGGACCGATAAAAACATAGCTCTGATTCAGTGTCATTAACACGTCGATTGCAAGTTGAAGGCCCCCGACCTTCAGGCTCGCCAACGCTATTAATCATCGTTATCAAAGCAGGTCAGCAGTGTGTTTTGCTACTAGCGATTACAGCTTTGTTTCTCAATTAAATAATTTGCGATAAGCGGTAATTGACCGCTCGATGCACGTTTTTCTTCGCAAGTTCGAGGGCTGAATGCAGTTGTTGTGGTATCAACGACATCGATAAAAGGTCGTTGATTCCACAACGCTTAGTTTCCGGAACTAATTTCGAAATCCCGATTATTCTCTAGAATAAAAACAATTTTCGGCTAAAAGCGTCGTTGCAGGCGATTATAAAGCCATCTTCGTTATTTTAGTGGTTTATTTGCATGTCTTTTACTTCCTTTTATTGTTACCGCAGCCACTAGCCTTTCCGCTTGTAAGTTATTAAGGCTTTCACGTTCAAAATGCCATTTGCTTATGCAACCTGTAAAATTCTAAATGTTTGCAACTCTAAACCACTGCTCCCAAATAAGGCAACTTTCTATTGACTGAGCCAAAATTTACTTCTCAAGAAGGGTTAAAATTGTCAAAATTTGGGACCAGGCGCACTGCATCAATAATATAAGTAAAAAAATCACCAAAAACCTACCTATACACATAAGGGCCGACTTCTTGCACCCTCAGTTTTTCAGATCCGTTGAGGAAAGCGTCTGCATTCGTGACGTTGAACAAAAAGACCCTTAAGTACAGGTCGACGGGGGGCGTCCGCCACATTTCGAAAATTTCGCCTCCTTCGCTGAATATGACTTTCTGGAAGAACACATGGTATCATGTAGAAGTACAAAAATCGAGTCAAGTAGGTCGTAGGGGAGACTGGGGATGATTCAACCACGGGGAAGATACAACCAGTGACTTTATATCGTATCTATTTTGAATTTATCGGGTTTTTCTACTGTTAGAACTTCGAGATTTAGTATGACCTTGTTGTGTACGAAGTTTGGTGGCGAGCTTGACGATTTGCAAATAAAAAAAATCAAGTGTGAATTAACCATTAGAAAGATAAGATTTTACTGCTTTGTTTTTTTATCTGCCATACGTTAATGCTTTGAAGTATTAAAATATATACTTTTCATAAATTGCTCTGTTTCTATTATGGGCGAATATTTCCCGTACAGTGGTTGAATGTAACCCACACCTGGGGAAGATACAACCAAATGCATTTTTTTACAATTTATGTTAAAAATAAAGTATAAAGCATTGTTTCAGTTTGAGCCTGAAATAATATGTAAAAAACATCAGAATATGTAGTAGATAATAATAAAAAAGTAGAAAATTTCAAATTTATTTCCAAAATGGAGATTTTTAGGTGGTTCAATCATCCCCAGTCTCCCCTACCATATTTCGAATTACAATACAAACAATAGCTTAGAAAAATATAATGTTAGAGGTCCGTAGGCAATAGAGATAGCAGCCAGCTGCGATTTTTTCATTTTCTATGTTATGGTCTGTTCGCATTATTTTTTATTGCAACGTTTTTACTGTTCTAAGCTGTAATTTCGATATAAAATTGTTAAATTAAAAAGGATTTCAGCTTACCAGCTTGAATAAGATATCATAGGGCTGCGCCAGTAGTATGAAAAGCCCCGTACCGAACGTTAAAAGGCCCAGGAAGGCGATAGTAAGAATATCTGTAACAGAAACAAGCAAGTTAGGCGTGTAATTACATAACTAAAATTTGCAAAATTATACGAGTGGGTGCTAAGCAGGAGGTGCGACCGATAAAACGGCAGCAATTTGCGTTTAAGTAACCCTTACATAATTCGGAATGAAAAAAAGTCATTAAGGAAGCTTAAAAGCTAGTGCTAATTTAATAAGGAAATAAAATTATATTAATTATATTTCAGTAACTTTATATTTAGCAAACATTTTAAACTGAACAGGATCTGATTTAACCAAATTGTAACTTTCATTTAGGTGGGTTTGATTCAATATTTGTGAAGCGGTAAATTTTTATTTTCCATCAATTTCGAGTTTGCATACGAACATAATGCCTCTTAAATATTAATAAATAAATATAGTTTTGCTGCCAGCTATCTTATGTGTTATTAATTTAGATGTGGAAAATTTGGTATGCCAACACCACCTGTAATATTTTCAATCAACGTCTGCATATGTTTATATGCACGTTTATATTATAAACTTCAATTGCTTAAATCTAGGATTGATACAGAACCAGTAATAAATATATGTGATTTCTTCAGACCTTTGGATTGGGCGATTCAGTTCATGACGTACTGAAAACCGATTAAGGAAAGAATCGAGTGGAATCGATACTAGATTTGAAATCGACTCGAAATTAAATTTGGCTGGTTTCTTACAGCCTAGGCTTAAGCAAATGGCTTCATGACCAAACGAAAACCGATTCAGAGAAAATATCTATTCGTCTCTATTAATTTGACTAAAATGTGAATCGCAAATCGAGTGAAATTACTAATCGATTCGAGTTAAGAATAGATCTCAGTCTTCAATCGAGTGGAATCGATTCGAAACGTTTAGCGAATGAATCATAAATTGATTCGACGTTAATTCTGGGTGGTTTGCTGCAGCTTACACTTGTACGATTCGGTTCGTGGCGAATCGAAAACCGATTCATTGAAAAATCGATTTCTCTCGATTAATCAGGTTATATCGTAAATCGATTGAAATTGCTAATCGATTCTAATTAACCGAGTGGAATCTATAATCGATTCGAGATGTGAATCGAATCTAATCATAAATGGAGTACAAATTAATAATGGCTGGTTTGTTGCAGGTGCTTGGGCGATTCCGTTCATGGCAAATCGAAAACCGATTTAGTGCCAAATAAATTTTTCTGGATTATTCGGTTTATTCGATGCTAATGCATTTGCATGCTGAATAATTGCAATTGCAAACCAATTCGAGTTCAGAATCGATTCTAGTCGTGAATCGAATGGAGTCGATAAACGATCGAATCGTGAATCGATTGGAACTGAATTATAATAGGTTATTTGCAGCTTAGACTAAGACGATGCAGTTCATAGTGAATCGAAAATCGATTCAGTGAAAAAATTGATTGTTTTGCATCAATCTATTTTTTGGGTTGAGCGGATTAAATCGTGAATCGTAATAGAGAGATGTGAATCTAATCGAATTATTAATCGAAATGTTCGTCAGGAATCGATTGTAACTGCATTCTGGCTGGCTGGCTACGATTGAGGTTAGGGCGATTCAGTTCATGGCGAATGGAAATCCGACTCAGCGAAAAAATATATTTTCTCGCTCAAGCGATTTTTTCGATTAAGCAGATTAAATCGTGAATACATTCAAATTGAGAATAGATATCAAATTGCAAATTGATTCGAAATTTGTTCTGGTTGGTTTCGTATGGCTTAGGCGTGGGCGATTCGGTTCATGCGTTCATGGAGAATCAAAAACCGATTGAGTGGTAAAATGAATCGATTTTTTCAAGTAACCAGATTAAATTGTAAATTAATTCAAAAATCGATTTAAATTGTGAATCGATTAAAAATTTCGTTCATTCGTGAATCGATAGTGGTTCGATATGTGAATCGAATCAAATCGCGCATTGAATCGAAATGTGGATCTTGAATCGGTTGGAACTGAATTCTGGCTGGTGAGCTACAGCTTTAGCTTAGAAAATTCATGTCATGGCGAATCGAAAACTTATTTAGTGAATTTTTTCTTGCGATTTGAAATTAACTCTCGATAAGCAGATTAAATCGTGAATTGATTCAAACAAGGAAGCGATTTGAATCATTAATAGTTTGAATTTGCTGGGATCATGAACCAATTTCAAATTAATTTTGGGTGGCTTTTTCAGTTGCTTGGTCGAGTCGGTTAATGACGAATTGAAAACCAATCCAGTAAAAAACAAGATTTTCTTGATTACCTGATGTTAGTTCGACTCAACCGATTAAATTGTAAATCAATTCAACTCGCCAATCAATCCAAATGGTGAGTCCATTTAAACTGCGAATCTATGCGAATTAATCATCTATTCCACATGTAAATCGATTCAATGAATCGAATCGAATCGTGAATCGTTAATCGATTGAAACTGAATTTTGGCTGATTTGTTGCAGCTTACGCTTCAGTGATTCGGTTCGTAGCCAATCGAAAATTGATTGAAGGAAAAGTAGATTAAATCGTTAATCGGTTCGAGTTCAGAATCTATTCTAGTCGTGAATTGAGTCGAATATGGAATGGAATCGTGATCAAATGAATTTTTTCTTTCGGTTTCTTTCGCCTCTATTCAATATTATTAAATTGAATTTGATTTTAATACAACTATATTCAATTGAATTTTTATTAAATTCTTCTCGATTTATTAAGTGTGATTCGACTTAAAAATCCATTTGAGTCGATTAGGCAAGAAAGTGATGCAAAATAGTTATTGAAACAACTTGTGTTTTTTCACGAGTCGTAATTGTTTTCCAACGAGTAAAGCGAGTTAAACAATTACGGCGAGTACAAAAACACTTATTTTTGCAACGTATTGCATACAAGACTTTTTACATTTTTGCAATAAACATAAAATTTGAGATGTTCCAGGTTATGTTGAAATATAAAATTACAGCAAAGCGTGAAAAAGATATGTCATTTTGGCATTAATAATGACAATTAAAAAGTTGAAATCTTAGTACAGGATTGCAAAAGAAACTGTATTTATTCATTTATCCATTACACAACAGTAAATTTCATAGTTAAGATTAATTTGTTACTGAATTGAATATCTATTTGACATGAAGTGAATCGTCTAAGCATGAACTGCAACAAACCAGCCAGAAATCGTTTCTAATCTATTCATGATTTACATTTTATTCGATTAACAACTGTAATTGATCCTTAAGGCGACTTGTTAATCGAAAAAGAATCGACTAATAGAGAAAAATCTATTTTTTATTGAATCAAATTTTGATTCTCTAACAGAATTGCTCAAGTCCAAGCTGCAACAAACCAACCAGAATTCAATCGAAACAAATCACGATTCCATTCGATTCACTTCGTGAATCGATCATATTCGACTCAATTCACGACTAAAATAGATTCTGAACCCGAACCGATTAACTATTTAATCTACTTTTCTTTCAATCAATTTCCGATTCGCTATGAACCGAATCACTGAAGCGTAAGCTGCAACAAACAAGCCAGAATTCAGTTTCAATCGATTAACGATTCGATTCGATTCATTGAATCGATTTACAAGTGGAATATATTATTAATTCGCATAGATTCGCAGTTTAAATCGACTCACCAATTGGATTGATTGGCGAGATGAATTGATTTACGATTTAATTCGTTGATTTTAATACAACTATATTCAATTGGATTTTTATTAAATTCAATTCTGCTCGATTTATTAAGTGTGATTCGACTTGAATAGATTCGAATAGGCAAAAGAAACTAAATCGAATCGATTTGAATCAATTAATATTGATTTATCGCCTTTCTTATTCAAGCCCCTTGCAACTGTTGATCTTTCTCGGTCGGTACTCGCTTTTTAATAACTAAGAAAAGATTTACACAATTGAAAACTGTTATTAATTATTTATAAAATGTATGATATATTCTACAAGGGTTAGATATTTGTTCCGCAGGAGCCATCACATAAATTCTATTCAATTTTTATTAAATTCAATTCGGCTCGATTTTTATTAAATTTGATTAGATTCGAATGAATTCGAGCAGAAGGATCGAAAGCGAATCGATTTGAATTAATTAATATCGATTTCTTTGTCCAGACCCATTGCAACCGTCGATCTCTCTCTTCTTTTTAAACTAACAAAAAGTTTAGGGAAATTAAAACTGTTACTAATTATTTACACAATGTATGTATAATCAATGCAATAACTTCATTATTGCTAAATGGCGATTATATATCTTCTTCGCCATATTTTCTCCTGGCACAATTCTTGGAGCAGCATTTTTAGACTAGAAACTTTTTATGGCCACCACGTAATTGTCGCACGTCCAGATACTGCACTTCCCAGAAAAATTTGCGGTTTCCGGGCATTATATCACCTTAGAACAAAATCCGCATTTTGAGCAAAGTTTACGTAAGGCGGTATGCTCAGCAAATAATGAGGAAGTATTATGCTTTACACTTGACTTAATTGCGCCCGTTTGCCGTTACATAAAGACATTGGTATTTCGAGCAATTTTACGCCTTTGCAGACTCCTTTAGAGCTGAAGACGGGGAAACCCAGACTGTTCTGAAAGCTCGGGAAGCGTGGTCACAGGGGGCGTTGGTCAGGTAAAAAACGATCGAATCTAAATGTAACTACGGCCACGAACCTTTGATCTACAGAGCTTTCCATCAAAAAGTTGTGTAATCTGTTTAAATATTTGTGGGTTTATGTTAATATTTTCTTAATTTTTTTAACAGTGTGTCGCTACTGATCATTAGGAGTGGCGAAGGGGGGGGGGGGCATTTGCGGAAATCCACTACTGCCCTCATTTTGTACAGCTATTGTAATTAATGCGCTGTGTTACTTATTCTATGACACAACTCGAATCTTGCGTTTTGCACGATGCTCCATGCGTGCTACTAATAAACATTGCGAAAGTGAGAGTAAACGCTCGGCTGCGCGCGGAGTTCAAGTTCAAGAGACAGTCATTTGTCGTTTCAACGCCACCGTTGCATCAACTACACTATTAAGTTGTTAGATTTTCTGGGAACCAATTTTTTCAAACGCACTTTCAGAAAAAAATCTAGAACCGCATGTGCAGTAGAATTGCAGAAGAATTACGAAACGCTAGTTAGAGTGAAAATTGCTTAATTGTTCAGCTGTTTGCTTTTGAAAACGCCAACCTTCTGCGATCACAGGACGAAACCTCGCACGCTCACGCTCGTCCATGCTTTCCCAAAGGCCCTTGGTCCGTTTTTGCCGAGCGAATCTGTTGGCATTAACCTTTCCCAATCAGCAAAGAACATTAATATAATAGAAGACACTGCAGTCTAAATTGCAGTATGAGATTCGAGAGAATCCATGTGGGATGTTCTTCGTGAAACTTCTTTGTTAAACGAGTCAGCGATTTTTAAATCCTTGTCCCCAATTTTGATTTATTTTGTTATATAATGGGCTATATCGGGAGCTTTGTCCTCACACTGGGAATTTCCGGACGTCAAGGTGGAAAAGTTGTCACTGAACTGGACCTTTGACTTTTGGAAAACAAGATTTATGTTCCATCAGGAGAGAAATATTTTTAGTATCACGGATGTTTCCGATTAGTTGCTGTTTCAAGTAAAATTTTTCATAAGTACAATTAACTACTAAATGCTAGAAATAATAGAAATAGTAATTACTGGTATATAGATATT
>CALNHX010000144.1:69576-98657 GCA_940337035.1 Agriotes lineatus
GGCACAGTGAAGGGGTGTATTTCCACCGGAATCCTTTAGATTGACGCCAGCGCCTTTGTCCAAGAGTAATCCCACCAGAAGCGCCTGCTCTTCAAAACCCTCCTTACTGAAACCGACTTGGGGCGCCGATGGCCACTTGCAGAGGAGTTTTTCCACCTTTATTTTGCTTGTTGATGACGGAATCGTTGGCAAGGAGTTCTGTTATGGCGAAATTATGTGTAGCCGCCAAATGTAGAGGCGTGTCGCCATTGAGGTCCACCGTGTCAAGTTCAGCACCATGAGACAGCAGTGTTGATACAATTTCACGGTCACCTAACTCAGCAGCATAATGCAATGTGGACTTTCCCCGACGATTACTTGTGACACCCGCTGGCACTTTTGGAAAGCAGCAACTTGGCAGCACCTAGGCGCTGCTTTTCAAGTGCATAATGCAGCGGTGGGTCACCATTGTTGTCTAGTTTGTTCAACTCGCCTCCTTGAGACAGCAGCCACAGTATAACGTCCTCAGCACCTGCCTGTTGGATTGATAAAATTGGAAGGGAATAGCAATAAAGTTAAAACACTTACCTGTGCGGCATAGTGCAACGTCGACGCCCCTCTTTTATTGATTAAATTCCCTTTAGCCCCTTTAGAAAGTAAAAATTTGGCTGTAGCTTCAGGTTGATGTTTTAGCAGTGCGTAATGAAGTGGTGGATCCCCATCGCAATTCAGCACATCGATGTCAGCACCTCTGGAAAGAAGCTCGGCAACAAGGTCAATGTTACCAACAAGAGCAGCGGAATGCAGGGGTGAGTCACCACCTTCAGGACACTCCAGGCTGGCGCCTTCCGAAAGCAGCAGTTTCACTGTGTCCATGTGATTTTCTTCTATGGCTAGATGCAAGGGGGTCATATGGTTGTCGTTACCCTTATTAATATCCTCCCCGTTACGTAGCAGCTCAGCTATGATGTCATTGTAACCATACATTGCGGAATAATGGAGGATTGAGACCCCATTCAGGTTGGCGACGCTGCCACTGGCACCTCTCGACAGAAGCAGCTTCACGGTGTCCATGTGCCCACCCAAGAATGCAAAATGCAACGGCGTGTCGTTATTAATGTTTCTGCAGTTGATATCGGCGCAGCGATCGATAAAATCACATATAATGTCATTAGCGCCTGATTCGGCTGCATAGTGCAAAGGGGTGTTTCGGTGCTTCCCCTCCTCGTCAATGTTTGCTCCCTTAGCTATGAGCAGGCACGCAATGTCAGGGCGTTTTCGAATTGCAGCGTAGTGTAATGGGGTGTTGCTTTGCAGGTCGTGTTGGTTAATATCGAAACCTTTGTCTAGAAGTTGCTGCACGTTCTCATTTGTGCCGAACGCAGCTGCACAATGCAGATTGCCATAGCGGTGGTGAGATGAGGATAATTCGGATATTATACCTGTAATATATTTTTTTCCTTAAGTAATATTCAACAAAGGTAACAAAAAAGGAATTGAGGATATTAATAGTAAAATAAGTGTAGTGAGGTTAGAATAAAGTGATAAAAATTAGCAGACAAAAAGGGTGTCGGATATTTAAATAGAAAACAAAATTAAAAAATTAAAGATCAGAGCCTAATAACCAAACAAAAGAAAAAGAAGTGCCTGATGATAAGGAAGCTGAGGAGCACTTTAACAAAGAGCAGCAAGGTTACAAGAACCGTAGTACAAGAAAATACGTATGGTAAGAGACCATTTATAAGGTTAAACTACATATAAAAAGAGATGCACACTAAAACAACTGAGGAAGAAAAAAGAATATAAAAGATAAAAGAGGAAATGTAGTAACAGAAAAATGACACAATAGAAAGATGGAGCCAGTATTTTGAAGAATTACTAGAGATAGACCAAGAAGATGAGGAAGATGAAGATATACAAATAGAATATAATAAAGAGAGTAATACACAACCAGTAACAATAGAAGAGGTTGCACTAGCTATTAGCAGGTTAAAATTAGGAAATGCTCCAGGCTAAGATGACATAACAGTAGAGATGCTAAATACATGGAAGATGCGAGAAGAGAAAAACTATTAGTGATATAGCGATAAAGAAAGAAATGCCAAAAAAAAATAGAACATACGAATAATATTGCCAATGTATAAGAAAGGAGATAGGAAAGAATGCTCTGATTATAGAGGAATAATACTAACAACCAGGGGAAAGTTCTAACAAGAATATTAGAAAATAAATTAAGAGAAAAATTAGATCAATCCGTAGGGGAATCACAACACGGATTAAAAAAAAAGAAGCACTCATAATTTAATATTTATAATGAGACTAGGAGAAAAATTACCCAAGAAAGGGAAAGAAATACATGTATGCTTTATTGATCTGAGAAAAGATTTCAACAGAGTAAAAAGGAAAGTCTGAAAAGAAGAGGAGTAGAAATAGGCATGATAGATATTATGAAAGCATTATACAAGAATAATATATATAAAGTAAGAACACTCAATAACAAATCTACGAATTTGAAGCAAAGTTAGGCTTGAAACAGGGCTGTGTACTAAGCCCACTACTATTCTCTATAATTTGTACAGTGCGTACATGATAAGATGGATGCAGGTCATCATGTGTTCGCTGTTCTATTTGATATTCCTCGTGCATTTGATACCATGAATCATGCATTTTTATCAAGTAAGTTGTTCGCGTATGGTATCAGAGGGCCTATAAATGATTGGATTTTATCGTATGTAAGAAATAGGTCTCTGGTCGTAAGCATAAACAATACAGTCTCGCGGAATTTTAATGTTAATCTCGGGACTCCGCAGGGAGGAACACTAGGTCCGCTGCTTTTTCTTATTTTTATGAATGATGTACCTGAATACATTACCGAGCATGCTAAGATATTCATGTATGCGGATGACACCACAATTGTGGTATCTGCACCCGATGTTGACGTTGCGAAAAGAAAAGTTGGTTTGATTTTAAGCGCATTTGAAAGATGGTGCAATACCAATAAATTAATAATCAACATAGATAAAACGGTTTGCTTAAAATTGTCATATGGTACTCGCAAAATTGAATACACCAAATTTAAAGTCAATGACTCTGAAATACAAGTAGTACCAGCTGCAAAACTTTTAGGTATTGTATTTGATGATAGACTGGATTTCACCAGCCATATTGAAAGCGTGTGTTTGAAGCTGAACCGATGCTATTTCGCATTGTCAACATTAAAGCACAAACTAAATGCCGAGGCTCTTCTGTCAGTTTACTATGCGAACGTGTACTCGGTAATTAGTTATAATATTCTTGTATGGGGACAGGCCACAGAGATATCACGTGTATTTGTAATACAAAAATGCATAATACGATTGTTATATAATTTAGACTATAGGCAATCATGCCGAGATGTATTTAGGAATAGGGAACTGCTCACCGTTGCGTCAATCTATCTGTACAAACTTCTTACTTTCGTTCACAATAATTTACATGTGTTCAATAAGAATAATGATACTCATGAATATCCCACGAGGTGTGGAGGGAACCTTAGGCCAAATAAATGTCAACATGCTAAATACAAAAAGTCTCCCTTTTATGCTGGGTGTATTTTTTATAACAAGCTACCCGCCGATTTGAAGGACACTAAATTGGCAAAGAGTTTTAAAGTAAAATTAAAAGACCTTTTGTTAGCAGGATCCTTCTACAGCCTCGGGGAATATTTGAATTTTCACAGATAATTGATCTGAATAGATAGGCCCGATAGATTTATTTTACTCTTAAATTATAATTTAGTGCTATGTGACAATGTACATCCATTGTAAATGGGAAAGTGCAATAAACTTTATTATTATTATTATTATTATATCATAGATGAAGCTATAAAGAAAAGCAAAGAAAAAAGAGTAACTATGGAAATACGATACCGGAAGATGAAAAAAGTAGCGTTACAAGAACTATCGTTTGCTGAGAAGATGATACTAATGGCAGATTTAAAAGAAAAATTACACCAAAACGTACTAATCTACAAAACAAGTACAGAAATTAAATATGGAAATAAAAAAATAACACCAAAATCATGATAATATCTACAAAGGAAAAAAAACAAAATAGAAATAAAGGGAAAACCATTAGAACAAGTGCTAAGATTTAACTATGTAGGCACAATTATAAAGGGTGTTCATTAGAATTTGTGGTCTAGTCGGCTTTGGAACTGATGAAGTCATGTCGTGTATTAAATCATATGGCTGATAACTAGAGTCCGTCAAATGCCATTTTGTCATGTTTTTTACTGTAATCCCCTTTAGGGCCAGATTTCGTATTTAGGCGTTTCACGTAGTAAGGAGTGGAATAAACCACATTTGTTGGTGCCATAAATGCTATAAAATACCTCTTTTCTTGATAAATGCTATATTTTGAATAAATGCCATATTTTAATGCTATATTTCAATCAAAATCAGTATTATGTGGCTATTTCATAACAAAAGGGCTTACAAATTTCAAAATAAACATGCAGAAGTTTTGGTGAGTGCCAGGTACTAAGGTCGATGGCCGCTCGTCACTTTGTCTTTTGTATTTGTGTTGTGGGATTTTTAATATTACTGGTGACATTTTCTCTAAAATTTCATCATGGCTAAAGTTCCAGTCGCATTGTGCTCGTTATATAAAAAGTGGATTGTGGATTATATGAACTTTAAAGTGGAAAATGGCAAGATTTTTTGCCGTCTATGCATAAATACTTACCATTTTTTATGCCTTATTTTGAAATAAATGCCATTTTATATGCCATATTTTGAATAAATACGGGAATATTTTGACGGACTCTGCTGATAACTGACACTGGTGACACTGTAAGTCTATGTCAAATTCGATGTTAGCAGGTTAGGTTTTGCGTCAGTCTGTGTCAAAACTTACGCAAAACCTAACCTGCTAACATCGAATTTGACATAGACTTACAGTGTCACCACTGGCAGTTATCAGCCATATGATTTAATGCACGACATGACTTCATCAGTTCCAAAGCCGACTAGACCACAAATTCTAATGAACACCCGTTAGAAAAAAACAGAAAATGAGAGAATAGGGAAAGCCGGAAGAACCACATTTTTAGGAAAAAAGGAAATACCAAAAAGAATAAAAACAGAAGTATACAATAAAGTCGTAAAACCCTCTTTATTATATGGCAGCGAATGGTGGACAGTTACAGATACAAACAAAAGTAGAATGACAGAAACGGAAATGAGATTTTTAAGGAATACTGAAGGATTTATGAAAAAAGTACTGTAAAAAAGATTCAGGGTCATTTCAAATCTCCTAACTGAGGGTGGGCTGCTATAGGGACCTTGCATCCCTCTTCAGCCAAGAACGGGAATTATAGGATGCTGGAGAATGGAAGAGATGCCAAGAAAGGTGGAGAAGTACTGCTCTGGCGTTGGCCTCAGAGAAGGTACTCTGTTGACTCAGGAAAACCACCTAAAAACTTGAATCAGAGCAGACGGCCACGGGAATAGAACCCGCGACCTCCTGAATGCTAAGCAAACGTGGTAACCACTACTCTACGGAGCTCGGTACAAGACACACTACGAAATACGACAGTTCTTAACCAACTAGTGACAAAACCACTAACAACAATAATAAAGCTGGGACACTTTCACAGAAAAGGAGACAATAGAATGACAAAACAAGTATACGAAGTAAAAATACAAGGAAAGAATAAAGTAGGATGACCAAGAGTGAGGTGGGAAGAACAAGGCTGCAGATAGACGAAGAATCCAATGCAGAGATAGAGGAAGAATAGCACAAGACAGACTATGAATATGCTTCAGTTTCAGGAGTTGTTACACGCCAAATTTGATGGGTGCCAGTTTTGTTAAATCGATTGTTAGGTAAAGTGTAACATTAACGAAAATGCCCGATAGCAAGGTCATAACTGTTAGTGTCGGTGAGGTGTCGTGGGCATAAAGAGGTACATAATAAATTCACGGACTGATATGAGTAACAGTGAGTTAACCGATAAGGGCGCCAGGTTCAGTAACTTACCGTAATTCGCTCCACCGAACCCCATGGAGTAAATGAGTCGCAACGAAAACAGGTTGAAAGAGATAATGAACACCCAAAATAAAGAAACAGCAGCTAGTCTTAAATATCAATAATTCAATGAAATATAGAAAGGTATTAATGGCACAAAATAATAAAGCTGAGTTCATGGATGCGAAACCTTCATTTTAATCGCTGAGTGACGTACACATGTGACGGGGATTACTCGCAGAAAACAATTTAATTGTGGAAGGGAGGGAAATACAACATAAAATTGGAGATATGAGAATGGAGGAATAAGCAAAAGGTCGTATGGATGCTATTTATGTGGGTACCGTTGCATATACAATGCAGCAGCTCTTCTTGAATTATGATTGCACTCATCAAAAATCAATGACAAATCTATTTCGTATTATTCATTTCAATAAATCACATTAGTTTCTAAACTTTATCAAATAGATAATGACAGATATGGAAATAGAATAAAAAACAGAGAACACTTATGAAAATGGCCAAATGACAGAAGGTTGCATTTTTCCAGAATTTTTTTTTTTAATATTCATATGCCTGATGGCATTGGGAATGAATACCAAAAAAGTTACCTATCCCAGCGATGACACACATACCCCTAGTCTAAAAAAAAAACACCACGGAGACAGGTAGTTGCGCTGGTTTTCGACCATTAAATACGAGAGGGTGCATCGGAAAAGAAAATTGAATAGAAAAGAAAATATTGTAAATAAAACTTTCAATAATAAAGGTCTGATGTACGTGATGGCCATGCTCTTTGGTGGCTCGTGTTGTTTGAGCACAGATTTGGCCTTGTTGCTGTTTGTGCACCCATCGTGTCCATCGCGTGGATTCTTGCTCGAGTTCACAAGGTGCAAAGCACATTATGGCAGTGGTTGCTGGGTGTTTATCCACTAAGACTACGTGGTCTAAGCCGAATTTTGATGTACACATGACCTACCACTCCGGAAGCCAGCTTGCTCTCTTCGTAGCTGGGCTTCTATACATCCTTGTATCTGTTCTAGTATTATTCTGCTAAAAAAATTTGGACTCCAGTCGTTGCATTGGCTTATGTCTTCTTTTCTGGGTGTTTTAATCAGGACTCCATTTTTCCACTCAACCGGCAGTTTATTTGTTTGCCATATTGTTTCGAGCATCGGTTATATTCTTGAACTCGCTATAGCATTTGCTTTTAGTTATTCTGTGGTAATGTTTTCTATAACAGGTGACTTTCCATTATTAACTGACATTACTGCTTCCTCAATATCTTCAGTTTTAGGAGGTCAGGTTGCATCTCCCCTTCTTCAGAATCATTTTCCTCTTCCATATTTTCCTTCTCTGTTTCCTTTTTGAAGATGTTTTGGAGGTGTTCTTGCCATCTTTCTAATTGTTCTTCCTCAGTTAGTAGTAGTTTATTACTTGTTTTTAATTGGAAATGGGCAAGAGAGGACCAGGACACACAGTCCGACCCCTAAAGGGGCATAAGGAATAGAGAAAGAAGGAGAAGAAGAGTCTTTAATTGATTTCGATGTGTTGTATTGTCTCCTGGTCAAGGTTTGCGTTATGTGATACAAGTATATAAGCCTTTCTTTGCTAGGCATACCTATGGTATCTGTGAAGATTGTGCCTCATAGCTTGGCCACAAATGTCATTCATCTAACAGATACTATTAATATGGACTAACCCTTATAGTCTTTTTGAAAGGGTGAAAACGTGAAAAACTGACTTTTTTAAGGCTGCACTTTTCAGATTTTAGGTTTTTCTCATTAATCTTAAGTCCCAAGGAATGTTTGCTCCGAATTTCAGGTTTATAGGTAATCGTGAAGTGCAAAAAAAGTTGGATCTCTTTTTTTTCCAACTCAATCAAGTAGTAATTTTTTACGCAAAGGGTTGTTCTTATGGTATGGATTAATTCCTATAAAAATTTGAAGTTTCTACGTCTTTTGGAAGTGGTCTACCATATGAATTTTCCGGATTTGGGATTTTTTCATCCACCTTATGTCCCAAGAAATGTCTGTTATGAATTTCAGGTTTCTAAGTAATCAGGAAGCTTAAAACAAGTCTGTCAACCTTTCTTGCA
Source organism: Agriotes lineatus (assembly GCA_940337035.1). NCBI lineage: Eukaryota > Metazoa > Arthropoda > Insecta > Coleoptera > Elateridae > Agriotes > Agriotes lineatus. Next base: position 77,663 of record CALNHX010000144.1, read on the forward strand.
ACAGGCAGGACTGGATTTTATATACAGTCAGACCTTGCTGTTCACAGGGGTTACGTTCCAGAAGAACGCCGCGAAGCGCAAAACCGCGATGCGTATTAAACACATAAATGATAAAAACGGGGTTAGGTTCCATTAACTAGATTTATTTATACTATGCAACTTCAAAAAATTCAAAAATACATAAACGTGCGTATACAAACATGCAAATACGTACATTTTCAAAACATAAAATATAAAGCAAAAAACACTAAAACAAAAAACATTAAAAAAGCATAAAACATACTTACTGCAACAAACAAATCAAGTTATAATTTTACATGATTTGGTAATAAGAGATTCAAAGAAATGGGCTCGATAAGTGTGTTTACAAGTTTGTAATAAATAATGTTATTTAGGTGTTCATGACATAAACCGCATACGTCTGCTTTATTTACTTACGGCCGGTCTTATAAAGGTCACTAACCTGACGTTAACTTTAAATCGCTGTTAAAATAAACAAAAGCTCATCAAAACGTTGGCGCTTATGACACATTATTCATTAGTAAACAAATTTTTATACGCTTTTGTTTATTTTAACAGCGAATTAAAGTTAACGTCAGATTAGTGGCCTTCATAAGACCGGCCGTTAGTGTGTGAAAGTTGAAACAGTTGGCAATTCCACTCGCGAACGGCAAAGCAAATATCCGCGAACGGCAAAAAAAAGGGAGCACAAAGGTGCCCCGTGTCAAATCAAATCAGCGAACGGCAAGGTCTGAATGTATGTATATATTGATACTTTCTGCATTATGTTTATTTGTGCTGTCTCTTCGTATATTTTTCCCATGTTGTTTTAGTTATCCATTCATGCTTTGATTTAGGTTTTTCTTGAATTGTTTCGTTAAACCTATCCTTTACTATTGTCCTTTTTTTGTTTACATTTGTTTCAATCTTAACTTCATTTCTGCTGCTATTATTCTTCGATTTATGTTTTTCTTGGAGCTCTTTTTTCTTTCCTTTGTTTTAGTATCTTATCGTTTGCGCATCGTATCTTCTTTCTTTTTTTTGTTTTGTTTTTGGTTATTAGTTTTAATTCTAATTTCAGCCTTGACGAGGTGGTGGTCACTGCCAATATCTACTCCTCTTTTATTTCGTACATCTAGCAGGGAATGCCTGCATTTTCTGATTCTGTGTTTTGCCACCAGGGCTCACCCATGTTATCTTGTGGCTAAGGTCATTAGATCAACACACTAAAGTGTAAAGTACCACCATTAGTGATTTTGTTTATTTCTATCCTTGTCGCACAATTTTCTTCAACTGGGGATAAAATCACAATCCAAAAAGAAAATTGCCAAAAACTAGTGTCTTCCCTATTACACTTGGGAAATTTGTATTTGTTATCTTTATCTCACAATTTTCTCATATTCTCATGCGAGGAATGGAATGGCGGTACCTTACACTTACAGCCAGTCTTATAAAGGCCACCAATCTGACGTTAACCTTAATTCGCTGTTAACAAAAGCGCATCAAAACGTTAATGCTTATGACATTTTATTCATTAGTAAACAAATTTTGATGCGCTTTTGTTTATTTTAACAATGAATTAAAGTTAATGTCATATTAGTGGCTGTTAGTGTATTAATCTAGTGACCTTACTTGTGACATTCCTTATGTGGGAATAACTCATCTCCGATTACTAATTATTTTGCGTATAGTAATCTATAAACACGTCACCGTTTTTGTTGCATCTACCGACTACTTTTGTGCTCTTAGAGCAGATTATGCCTGACCGATGGCTCCTACGACAAAAGTGCATCAGACCTCCTGTCATTGGAAACTTTATTTCCAATATTTTTATCTCGATTTAATTTCCTCTCTTAGTTCTTTATCAGCTCAATTACGTCCACTCCTGGACATAAGCCTCTCCTAGGGTGCTCCATTGCTCTCGCATGCTGAAGCCAGTTTTTTCCAGCCAACTGTCTTATATCATATCTACTCATCTGCGTTGTGGTCTTCCACGACTTCGATTTGTTTCCCACTGTCGCCATTGCTGTAGTTTGTTTGCCGTCTATCTGTCGTCCGTCTAGCTATGTGCTCCGCCCACTGCCACTTTAGTCGCGATATATGTTCAATAACGTCAGCTACTTTGGTTTTTGATCTTATTACTTCATTTCGTACTTTATCCTAACATTATTCTCTCCATGGAGCGTTTGGTGACTCGAAGCCTATTTGCACTCTGTTTGGTTAGTGTTATCATTTCAAGACCATAAGCAGCAACGGGCAAGACACAGGTGTTGTACACTTTTCGTCTAAGGTTGATCGGTATGTTTTTGTCTTTTAGATGTATTGTAATTTCCCACAACCAGCCCATGTCAGCCCTATTCCCCTTGTTATTTCTGCTGTTTGGTTTTCCTTGACTAGTGTCATGAGGTGGCCTAAATGATGTATTCCTGGACCTTCTCTATGCGCCTTCATCTTCTATGGTTATTTGTACATTTTCGTCCGGGCTCATCAACTTAGTTTTTTTAAGGTTCATCTAAAGTCCTACTCTTCTCGATGCTTCATTGAGGTCTTTCATCGTTTGTTTTAGTTCTTTTGTATTGTTAGACATGATAGCGATATCGTCAGCGAAACAGAGATGACTAAGATGACATCCATCGATTTTCAGATCCTTTTTTGTCCCAATCTAGTGTTTTAATAACATCTCCTTGGCGCACTCCTCTCATAACGTTAATTTTTTTGGTTTCCCGCTCTTAGTTAATAGCTAAAAAATCAGCTCTACTACCTGTTTAACAATGCCATCAGGGATATGAATATCAAGGAAAAAATACTATACTAATTTTTCTGGAAATTGGGCTTTTCGAACTAATTGTACTGGACTATAGTAGCAAATACGAACACAGGAACACAAACTATGGCACACATTGCTAAGAATAACGATATGAGTGAACACATGAAGGCAAAAAAAACGTATGTCAGGAACATGAAAAAAAATAGGAAAAAGTACTGAGTCTGAAGGCGGTAATAAATGATTAAAATAAAATAAAAGATGAATTTGCAAAGCAGACAGATCAAGAAACGATTGAAGAAACGTGAAAGAATATGGAAGAGCTTATAAAGAAAGCAACACACGACACAATCAGAATAAAGATGATGGAAAGGAAAAATAAATAGCTTTGTGAAGAGTGTAAATAAGAGTTACAAAAGATACAAAAATGATGAGAAAAGGGGAAGTTGTTTGGATTACTAAAGTATGGAGAAGAGATAAAAGATAAGTGTACAAATTAATTAAGAACATACAGGTGGATGAGAGATGCTAGATGCCTGGAGGAAGGCCTCTGTATAAAAAGAAAGAAAAATAAAGAGAGTCGCAACAACTACTAGCAACAAAATACAAGCTATGCAGAAAAAGAAATAAGAGAGTACCAGGGGGCTTCAGAAAGTATCAGTCAGTAATAGATTACATTTTTTGACAGAAAGAGCATGTACGCCCTTTTTATAGATTTTAGAGAAGCATATGACGACATGAACAGAAAAACATTATATGTTGTAATGACAAAATTTAACACACAAGAGAAACTAGTAAAACTAACTGCCGTGAAAGTAACTGGTTCATCTAATCAAGAGTCAACGATGTTTCCTCATCAGAAATTCAAGTAGCAGAGGCCTTATTCAGGGTGACCTACTGTCTAAAACACTTCAATATGAGAACTTTGAGCACAAAGAGCCACCAGTGCGTGGCCTCTGGGGTTGATGTTTCACTAATGTAACAATCAGCTTAGTGAACCTGAAACAGTGAATAGAGGAGTACCTCAAGGTTCCATACTTGGTCCCCTGTTTTTTCTATTAAGTGTAAATGACCTTCCAGACAACATAAATGCCACTACTATCCAATTTATTTATTTTTATTTATTTATTTAATTTGCACTCAGCCAACAGCCGTTAGGCCAATTACAGGCGTCGCTGTGCTTATGAGGACTTCCAACCCCACTAACGACTGTCATGATGTTGTATGACCGCCGGGACCAACTTTTTTTCGTGATAGCCGTACCACGAGGCGCCGAGAGATGCAGCCGTGGAACTCCCATCCAAGTTCTGACCAGAGACAGCGTTGCTTAACTCTGCTGATCGAACGTGGACGCTTGTTCAAGCTACACCACTCGGGACCATTTGCTGATGACACAGTTTTTATTGCCAGAACCTTACTGTCCTTACCTAACAACTGAGTGGAAACTAAAGAATTCATTATGAAACAAGCTGAAATGTGGTTTGAAGCTAATGGTTTAGTTTTGAACAGGGAGAAGACAGTTCGCTAAATTTTGGACATCCCCAGGACGCTAATAACGAACCTATAAAATACCTAGAAAAATTTCTTGATCCTCAATTGCAGTGGACATCACAAATAAATTACTGAATAACGAAACTATCAAAAACAATATATGCTATACGAAGAATTAGAAAAAGTGTTAATGAAACAGCGGCGTTATCAACCTACTATGCACTGTTCCACAGCCTGTTACTATGCCGTACAATATCGTGGTGCACTGCAACACAATCAGATCTTTATTCTACAAAAACAAGCGGTAAGAACCATAACCAATATTAACTCCAGTGTCGTTTCCTGTAAACCCCTATTTAAGAAATATAAGATAATGACTCTATACTCCATTGTCGTGGATCAGCTTTTGTGTAACACTAAAACCAAGCTCACGGATCTACCAGCAAATTGTGACTATCACACCTACAACACAAGGAGGAAAGATGACCTGGTGATACCAGCCCACAGATTATTGAAGACCAGTAGGAAATTGGATGGCCTTCGACTGTTCAACTTCCTCCCTCAGCAAACTAAATCACTACCCTTAACACAATTCAAATATAAACTGAAACATCAAATTACCAAATGTATACTGTATAGTGTAAATGATTTTTTCCATACAAAAGGTAATCATTAATAGTTGCTCCAGTACTACTCTAAATGACATTTGTTTTTGTTTATTGCCATCCCTTTGACATGTCCTATACTGTACTGTAACTGTAATGGATCAATAAATATTATTATTATTATTAATGGTGAAGGATGGAGTTGGAGGAGATTCCCAAGGAAATTGAAAAAACAGCAAGGAGCATTGGACCAAGTATAAGCATGGATAAAACTAAATTTATAGTTATGAAAAAGAAAAAAAAGGGCAGAATTTTAGTTATCAAATGGAAAAATATTAATGATAGATGTGAGAAAGATTACACTAACTGTTTTAATAAAATATTGTAACGATTGAAAGGAAATAGAAGGCAATGAGAGGTCTAAGTGAGGTGATGAAAGCATAAAACGTGAGAAAAAGCAGATAAAAATAGAGGCATGAAAGAGGATTATTTAAGGAGGAAAATATAGCAACCAAGAGGAAATGAAGAGATAATGCTGTTATATGAGGAAGTAGTCCAAAGACTAAGATGGTTAGTGCATATAGAAAGATTACCAACTGAGAGAGTAACAAAAATAGTACTATCAAGGCGACTACTGGAAGATTGAAGCTGTAGCCCACGATCGAGATGGCTACAACAAGCTATGAAAGATTTAGAACAAAAAGAAATTCACAAGTGGAGGGTAAAGACGAAGAACCAAAAAGAATGGAAGCAAATTATTAAGCTTAAATAAAAGGCCTTTACTCAGCAATGGGGATTCTATAATGAAATGATCGAACGTTTTTGAATGGTCATTACTTTGGCGCCATTTACGTATGTTGGTGGCACTGTAAGTCTATGTCAAATTCGAGGTTAGCAGGTTAGGTTTTCCGTCAGTTTTGACACAGTGTAGGGCGTAGGTAACTTATCTTCAAAACTAAAAGATCTAAATTATAGGGGCGCCAAATGGTTAAGGCCCATGTTCCCTGGTTCATTTGAGCTAACGAAACATTCAATTGCTCAAAGGTAACAACACAATATAAACAATGAAAACCCAGTTTGAAAAATCGTATAATGTTTCCAATATGTAATGGATCAACAACAGGGGGGAATAAAATCGATTTGTAATTACTGGCATTAACGAACAATAACAATACTATCACATAATTAATATCATATCACATATTTAAATATCACAATCTTAATAAGTCAAACCTGAGGCAGTGTGCATAGGAAACGCAGCCCTTGCTGAGTAAATATAAATATGCTACTCTCCAAACTGAATTAATTTAAAATGTTAAAAGAGCCAAGCAGATAATTTTGAAGCAACCCGTATACTGAATGAACGTTATTACTTTACTGCGTTCCACCCTTAATGATTTAGTTGCATTTCGCGAATAATCTCACATTCAGATATCTGCATGTTTAATCGGTATACCTTATGACATGCTGGGTTCGCTTTTCCCAGCCAGCAAACTTGATATGGCGATAATTATAGGAACAAACGTAAGTGGGGTAACCATCCACTCAGCTAGTTTTTAGCATAAGAAGTGGCGTTATTTATACCTGAACTAAACTCAGCTGGAAGCTGGCGCTGATTTTACACACACATGAAAATATTATTTGATACTAAAACTGAGAAGCCGTTCGCAATGTATTTGATTGCATATAAATTACTAGATTAAAATAACAAAGCCGTCACGCTCAAACCCAAGCTGGACGCAAACTGCACATGTCGCAGGAGGCAGAGGCGACTCTAAAATCAGCTGCTTCGGCCAGCATGGGGGCGGACACCGGACGCTGACTCGGACAAGGCTCGTCCCATTTAGCAGCAGCGGGTATAAGTCCAGTCGAAAACTGCAAGCCAATCGGCTGATCTGAAGACTTCCTCTCCACTTGTCTAGTTTAGCTCGTAGGGTGAAGGCTATATATATATATTACAAATTAGCAAATTGAACAACAAGGAATACCAGAAAACGGCCTGCCTAACCTCAAAAAAATGTGCTCACTTAACACTGCATATTTGCCTGTTTTTGGGTCCAAAAATAGCTCAATCGATTGTCTTGTATTAGCCTGACATAGCTAGTAATTACACACATTCAACAACCCATCTCAGGAAAGCTCAGAATGGCTGATGGCGAATGATTCGGCACAAGCAACAAAACGAACGTTCAACTCCTTTGTGAAATTTTTTGCGAACCGGAAATGACGCCAAACTATATCGCCATCTAGCGACAACTATTACTGCCCTCGGCGGAAAAGTTGCAGTTTAGTAGGAAACTGTATTAAGTAGAAAACTGCAGCTTGCAGGAAACCTGCCTTCGACAAGACACATGTGCAGAACCAATTGCCTAATCGCTGGGCGATTCTCTCCGTGGAAATTACTAAATAAATTACGAATTGTAAATTGTAAATTATTGTTTGTTTGTGATACTTCTATTTTAAATGATTATGTTAGAGTTTTATATAGATGTATGTTTAAATATTTTGTTTTAAAGTGTTAATTGTATTTTCTTATATATTTTACATTATTTATATGGTTGCTGACCTGTATAAACACTTATTTTGTGTACTGATACTAATAAATAAACTAAACTAAACTAAACTAAACGAAATGACAATAAATTGGTCTCAGCAGACTGACGCAAAACCTAACCTGCTAACCTCGAATTTGACGTAGACTTACAGTGCCACCAACATAAATAAATGGTGCCAAAATAATGACCATTCTAAAACGTTCGATCATTTCTAAAGGCCCTGTAATAGGCTATTACTATTATTTTACCTGTAATGAAATCATTTCCTTCGTCAATATAATCCTCAAACAATGACTGCACTTCCATAACTTTAACAACGAATGGCAACGTTAGCACTTGTAGTGCAAAGTAGGGCAGAAGTATCTTACACAACGCCCCATAATTTAGCCACGAGCAGTAGGCGAGGTACTGGCGTTGTGCCGCCACATTCAGCCCAATCTCCAGTGGTATCACTGGAAACCTTTGACACAATGCATCGGCGACAGCTAACGAGTAGCTCTTAACGGCGAAATCCAGAGCATTCCATCCGAATATAAAATCTGCCATGACTGCTACGTCGTGATCATCAGGAAGCTGTTCAAGAATGCTGACCATTCTATCGTTGGTGCCTTGTAAATTATTATATAACGCTTGGTAGGGATGGTAGAGTCCATGGAGTGCAATTAGGTGCAGCACTGACCTCCCGGCGCTATCGGTCGTGGCGAATTCCGAATCCAAATTTTCCTTTATTCCCTCTGGGTCCTCATTTAGAATTGCCAAGTGCAAAGGACAATCCTCCGCTGCTAACCTGTCGAATATGTTGTATAGAAACAAGTGCAACTTGTCGGGGGGAAATCGCCTCATCAAAAGTTTGCGTACGGTGCCCTGAACGTCTTTGTTACTTAAATTTTGCACCAGCCACTGGGCTGCAAAATACTCGGCAAAAGTGCGGTGAGCAAACCGTACATAAAATTTATGTTTGCTGGTGTTTCTGCGCACAACTACAACTCCTTCTTGTTGCAGAAATTGTATTTTGGACCCTTCGTCTTCGTAATATTCATCCAGCTCTCGGTCAATGTTTAAACCGAACAAATCCTGTGGGAACAAAATTTTCAAGGCGAAAAGCTGCTGGTGCTTCGTGAAAAGCACGCGCATTTGCTTCGCACCTTTGCCGAATTTAGCACATGCTATGTCGGTTTTGTTCTTGATAAATCTCTTGTACAGATATAACAGGTCAAACTTCGGAAATTCGACGATGCCACGACTGATAGACGTCTTGCATTCATCGTCAAAAACATCTGCGAGCAGTTTGGTCTGTAGCGGCACGCCCGTAAACTGGCAGTCTCTGTCATTTAGGTTAACCGTAGCTGCTTGTAGCAGTTTCCGAACGAACTCCCTTATGATACCCTGGTCACCAGGTTGCGAAAAATATCTAGTCAGGAAGCTCTCCTGATCGTCGACAGTAAACGGCTGCAAAGTAGTCGAAATCACCTTAAATTTCTCCTCGAGGTGCAACTGCATCACCGGACGCGTCGTCAGCCATATCGCAAAGCCAGTTTTGTGGAGGCACTTTATTATATCCGTCACTTCGTCCTTGTAGGTAATAGAAATCTCATCAAAGCCGTCGAGGAGCACGAGGATGCGCTTCGTCTCCAACAGTTTGTCAAACACTGCCATGGATAGGTTGACGTTTCGATCTCCTTCGACAGCTGCTTTGTTGAAGTATTTCAAATGGTCAGTTGCTTTGCTCTTCGGCTTGAGGCTTTCATAGTAATCATCGTGGTCGTTCAAGTTTACCTTCAAAACCCACACGTTTGTAGAGGCCTGGTAAGCGATGAAATCCACGTATGTCGATTTGCCCATGCCTGGGCCCGCAGTGATTATGTGCATGCGGTTGCTGTTTTGCAAGGAATCACTTAGTTGGCTCCAGACCTGCTCGTCAGATTTGTATTGTTGAATCTGCTCGATGCTACTGTTCGATTGTTTCCATTCCAAATTGTCGGCGTCGTAGTAGCTTAATTCGTGTATGGGTTTTTTTAAATGTTTCAGTTCGTCCATTTGCTGCCGATTGCCGTTCGCTATGTAGCAGTTTTTCGAAGCAATCTCGTCGAGTTGTTCAGCAGGCACGTTTGCAATTAAGAAAAGTTCATCAGGGACTGCTCGTAGGACTTGCTTTTTAATAAGGACTTTGGATAAGCTTCTTTGGATAAAATAATCTGGCAGAGGCTTGTAGTCGGGGCCAATGCTAAGTTATTTGATAGAATCTTAAGTATGTCTCTGCACTTTATGTGGTGGTACATAGTTTTGTCGATCAAGCTGTGTAGAACAACCGATGGCCGCCCTTGTAGTTTGACTGACTGATTTAGAATTGCTGTAGTATCCTCAATAGTTAAGTCGTTGATATCAGTAAAATATTTTACGTTGCTTTCTTTTTTGATGGTTAGTTGTAAAGATGCATCCTTTATGATTATAACTGATAAACTGTGCTTTGTAAATTTAAGGATTCTAGTGATATAATCATAATCTTGTGCCTGATGTACGGTTAATAACATAGGGACTTTGTTGGAAAACCACAGGCATTTATAAACATCGTACAGGGTTATTTTGCTATGAGCACATAACAGTTTGGTTATTTCTACTTGAAGATCGGTATTTTCCTTATAAAATAAGTTTTGAACTTCTTTATTTAAGCTTTGGGACCAACTTTTCGCTTGGCCACAGTATTGGCTAACCGCACCTCCAACGTATTGTTTCAGAAAATTCAATACGGAGTCTTCAGGATCAGCATCAACAACCGTTATCGCTTTTTCATGTACAATATTGTTCCAGATTGTCATATTAGGATCATTGCTAAAACAATATGGATCGTTTGACATATCTAATTTGTACGAATCCAAAAGTATGTCGCTGATAATGGTGACTATATGGGTTTTAGTAAGAGCAAAGCATCGTTTTGAATCATCCACTCCAGCACCTTTTGCCCATGTTCGAATATAGGATACGAATTTATCACTGAACCTTTTTAATTCCACACTGGTCAGCTCGGAATTGCCCAAGATTCTCTTAATTTCACTCTGAATCAAACCGTCCAAGTTATTAATATGGACCTGGTTCGCGAACAGCACCAACTGTTCCACAAAATCACTGTCATACTCAAGCTTCCCGGCATCAAACTTAAACATATTCTCCTTATTGTTATAGGATGTGTTCATAAAACACAGCCAGTCATCACAGACAGCTTCCAGAAAATCACATTGGCTCACGCTCCTATTAGTAAAGAGCACAAAGACCATCTTGTGCCTCTTGCGTAGATACTTGATTATCTCAGCCTCATCCTCTGTAGGCTCCAGGAGGCGCCTTTTCAGCTCTGAAAAGCCTACGGAATACTTTGATAACGAAAAATCTTCCTTCGATTTCTTCCGTTTGCACGCTTTGTTTACAGCAAATACGAAGTCCTGCGGGTTGATGCTCTTGGGGCTTTCCTGGTGCTTGAGCTGGATCATGTAGGCCAGGCTGCCTTTGGCAGTTAGCCTGAGCAAGACGATGTCGTCGAAGTCTCCAACATGGTCCACGTTGCTGCCCAACCACAGGTCCTCCGTGTCCTTCATGACAGCACAGCGGAGGGCTAGGAGGGATGCGATTTTGGCTTCGTAGTCCATACCTGAGTTGTAGGAACCAGGCCGAGACGGGTACGTCTGAAAAGATGCGGTAGATTTTAAAGATAGTTGCCTTGAACATTCTTGATGTAAAATGGATGAAAGCAAAAATTTAAATTTAAATCAGGGACACAATTAATAAGATATGTACTGTATAGGATGTAAAGGCGCAAATGTAGGTCGAGTAATAACATATGCAGCAGAAACCAGAGTTGATAACAAAAAAAAATACAGACAACCGAAGTGAAGACTCTTCGAAGGCTATCAGACTACATATTAAAAGACAGAAAGATAAACAGATGGTTCAGGCAGTACAAGAGGGTGTTGGTGTGATTAAAAATAGAGAACAGCACTAATCAAAGCCAATACAAGCCGAAATAGAAGTATTCGTACTGCGAACACTAACATCTAAGGCCATCTAAAATATCCAAATGTGTGTATTGGATTTCAGGGACGCTAACTGTCCGGCACAAACACACATGACTTCACCTTCACATCATCTCCGCATTGTTGGCATGTGTAGTAGGTAGGTGTGTGCATTATTCGCCCCCTGAACAAAAAGACCATCAGTGCAATTACTTCACGCCTCGTCCCGAAGGTGAACAAAAGTAAAGACCACTTTTTTGGCGATTAAAATCATAGGTACGGCTTTGCTGGGCTAATATAGTTGTACCGGCTGACCATAAATGCTTGTGATTTTGTTTTAGGTTGCCACTGTAAGTCTATGTCAAATTCGAGGTTAGCAGGTTAGGTTTTGTGTCAGTCTGTCAGACTGACGCAGTGCCAACCTAAGAAAAAAAATCACAACCATTTATGGTCACCCGGTATAATGTATGAACTGGTTGTGAGCTTGAGGACATGACAGCACAAGAATTACAGCACGTATTGATTTTTTAACAGCACAAAAGGTATTTTATAAGTTTTGGTGTGTAGAATAACCACCATATTCCTCTTAATGTACAATTTAACACATTTATTTTACCTAACATAACCTAACCTACTCATGTCAAAGGGGTCGCTATACTTAAAGGATGTCAATATAGTGAAAACCGGCAAGAACCTGCGATAGAAAATGCTCCTGCTGCTTTTTTATAGGCACCATAATGAGATATTTAATTTACCAATGAGCATAGATTCGGCCAGACAACTGTAGAGGGCATTAGTTTCAATGAAACGTTGTCTCGACCTCAAATTGGTGACAATAGACTCGTTGTGCTGTCGGAATGCACCTATATGGGTTGGTTCAGCTATCAAAACAATGCTATGGGCCTGACATCGCAAATTTAGTTCGCATACACATTTCAAATCTGTAATCATATGTGAACTTCCTCGTCAAAAAAGCGATAGTTTACGGTGTAGAAGTGTAGAACCAGATATAACGATGGGGCTATAGTTATATACCGTGTCTTAAAAGTCTGGAAGCGGCTGAATATCTCGAAAAATAGGCTTTGGATCGGGCAAGGAGAAAACACACATTGATATTTTTAAAAAGCTATCAAATCATACCAAAATTGACCCCCCACCCCACCCCTGTGGTATCATTTAATAGTTTTTTAAAAATGTCAACTAGGTGTTTTTTGTATCCCGATCCAAAGCCTATTTTTCGAGATATTCAGCCATTTCCAGACTTTTAGGACACCCGGTATAACAGCACTGAGATAACATGAACAACAAAATAGAATGATTGAGTAAGAAAGAGATAACTATACAAAAAAATTGTCTTAGGCGCGTTTAGTTGACATTTCATAATTAAAATGAGCATCGAGCCTACTCAAATATTTGCTTCTATGTATTCTCTTTCTTACTCAAGCAATGAATTCTATTTTCTTATGTTATCTCATTTCTGATGTATATAATTTTGGCCTCATCGGTATATACCAGTTGAGCTTAAAATTGTAGGGAATATATAGCATACGTTTGCTAGACAGTGATAGGTATACACTGTGTAAATGGAAATGTCGGAAAACCCAATGTTAAAAATTACGAAGGATTGACTATATCTGTGGCCATAGCCACCTTTGTTTGTTTTATTGTCTGTGTAACGAGAGATTCGTGTTATACATTTGGCAGTACTGAAGTGTATTGTTGGTAGCACTGTCAGTCTATGTCAAATTTGAGGTTAGCAGGTTAGGTTTTGTTTGTTGTTTGACATTAACACAGACTGACGTGACACCTAACCAGCTAACCTCAAATTTGACATAGACTAATAGTACCACCAACAATATTCTTCGATACTGCCCAACGTCTAACACAAATCTCTCGTTGCCTTTTCCCTATGTACGACATTTCCGTTTATTCACTATACAGGGTGTTCAAAAAAATATTCCGACAAACTTTTAGGGGTGGTAGGGGGCTTTATAAACATTTGTCCGAAAACGCTTCGTTTCCGAGATACAGGGTGTTAAAATTTGTAGAAAAAAAACGCTTCAGCCGATTTTAATGAAATTTTCACAGTTTGTTGGTAACTTTATGGGGCATCTTTTGGATCTATTACAGTAATTCCAGGGGTGCGCTTACGGGCAACCTGTTATTGTTTTTGCATAAAAAAATAACACCCAGTGGTTTTTTTTGCAATTTTTAAACTTGTTTAAGATGAAGCACAACTTTTTTCACTTGAGGGTTTTGCGTATCGTGCTTCGTTTTCGAGGAAAAAGTTTGAACTGGCCTTCCTTGAATCTTTCTGCTTATTTTCGTATATTGTAGTTTTAATTTAGTTCAGTATTAATCTATCTTCTCTCGAGTGAAGTCATGATAACCGCAATTTTAAGTTAAATTTCCTAACAGTAAATCGCCACCTTTAATATAATTATACAAATTTCGGTGCAACCCCTTTTTCTGTCTTTTTCTCCCCATAGAAAGCAAAATGTACTTCTATTCTCACTTTCATAAACTGTCTCGTTATAATATGCATATTTGCTTTTTGTTGATCATTAATAAACAAAGTTTTACTTTTTTTTATAATTTTCGCAGTGTTTATCGAACAATTTTGTATTTTTTCATTGGGTTGAAATACAGGGTCTTCTCTTTGTTCACAAAGCAAGCATTTATCTTTCTTAGGTAAATGAACCCCAATATTAAAATTCGTTAGAAATATTCGTCGAATAACTTGCAAGGAAAAAGTTTTTTTTTTCCGGCCGAGGGTCTTTTAATCTTCTTTAAAAATTCTGTACAAGGATATGTTTCGCAATTCCGAAGGCAAATAATTTTTTGTTGTACTGTTCCTGCAATAATGCGAAGGAACAGCCGGTAGTTTTTTAATAAAATTGTGCACATACTCCGTTTCTCTTTTTTGGGTTTTATTAAAAGGCTTGTGCTTTCCACGATGGTCAACTTATGCAACCCTTAAAGCTATTTCACGATTGATTGTATACCGCTAGGGTGACCACCTTTCAATTTATACAAACCCTGAGATCCTTCGTGAGCAAAAAAAGCAAGCAAATAAAAACAAATGTTTTTCTTTCTTAGTATTAATGGTTAGCAAATATAATACTAGGTGTAACTCAAATACTTGCCCATATCGTAGGTCACAAATTGGCCAAAAAAGTTCATTTAAGCATAGCATCAGTTGTTAACGGTGATACTAAAAGAGGGGGGGGGGGGTAAAATGAGGTTTATACCATGTTACTGTAAATTGGGAAAGGATATTCAAATGAAAATTGGCAAATCTTTTCTACCAGTAAAAGGCTTATTTATGAAAGAGTTTTTAATTTTTACGTACGGCTTTAAGAGATTGAAATTAGCAACTCGTATTGGTTAAAAATGTATTGGAAAACCTTTTACTTGAAAACGTTTTAGGTCGTTTTAGTCTTTTCTTAAAAACCAATAGTTTTTTGCAAAAAAAATTCATTATGGGTTGCCAATTTCAACACCAAAGCCATATACATTTTTTAAAATCTTAAATAAGTCTTCTAATGGTAGAAAATATCTCTCTGTCTGAATACGTAAGAAATGTCATAGGAGCAGTTACAAGAGCTACTTTCCATTTCCATTTTTTTTGCTTAACTGTCGAGCTGGTGTTTTTTGTTTTCTTTTTAATTTTTTATTATTATTCAATTTTCACTTTTATTAATACTCATTTTGTCACAAATACTGCGCAAATATCAATAACGTTTTTTGTATTTGAAAAAAAAATAATAAAGGCATTCATAATAATAATAATTTGAATATCCTTTCCCAATTTTCAGTAAAATTACAAAAAAAATCAATTTCAACTCCTTCTCTCTCTAATATCTCCCTAAAGGTTGAAAATTGAATCTATGTTAAAATGAAATTTTTTGTCTATTTGTGACGTAAAATCCGCCCTTAAAATATTGCCAAGTTACACCATATACATACAGGGTCCCGAAATGATGCGGGGGTGTAAGATATTTCTAAAAAAATATCTGTACATAACACTTGTTTGGATACAAATTGTAGGTACTAAAATGGTGCACATTAATGAAATGTCTTTATTGTACAGGGTTGCTCATAAAAGTGTGGCGAACTAAACCTACTCTTTTTTTTTAAATAGAGTACTCTATAGTTAGGAATAATGTAGGGGTAAACAGGGTGGTTCCAAGGGGTACTCCTGGTGGTTTATACAAAATGGCCGACTTCATTTGTTTTGTTTTCAGAAAAATTATTAGTTATATTACAGAAAATTATATGTTGATAACCAACTCTTTTTCTACAATGCAAAGCAATTCTGCCTTATCCACAAAAGAAGAAATGGAACTGATTGATATTTCTTATGATATGATGCAAAGAGAAAATTTCTTCTTTGTCGCCAGCATCATTTTGGGCACGTTTACTGAAACCTTTCCAAATATAGCCGATAAAAGTGAGAAGGCTTTTGTCATTTCTAATTAAGTATGAGTGCAGCATTGCCAAATATATTGCTACACATAAATCGTAATCCTTGACACTTCAGTCTTCAGTAGGTAGTAAGTGCCAGTTTACTTCGTGACAACCAAATTTTGAAAACATCGCTGATAACTTGACAAGTGTCTCATTACATTTAGTGCTATTATCCATATATTTTCTAATTTGATTTAGGTACCAAAAAATATATACATACTAGTAATTTCCTAAATTGTTATGTTTGAGATATAGATTTATCTATGTTCTGAATATTTTTCTAAAGTGCTTTTTTTTTGTTTAAATACGAGTATTGCTAGTATTTTTGTGATTTAAATTACTAAACATATAAATAGTATAAGCATTCTTTGTATTTTTTTGTCATTTTGGTAAAATACTCCCTCAATCATTTATGAAGATTTTTTATTTTGTAATAATACAGTTTATGCTGATATCATACATACAATAGTCTTCAGGGGCACTTGAGAAACAGCTAACATGCTATAAGGGATACGTAAAGAAAAAGTGTTGAGAAACGCTGTTCTGAAGTTAACGGTTTTTGATATAATAACGATCTTATTCAAAAAAAGACTCCAACGTTACCTAAAAAATATTTTTTTTGTGAATTACTTTAGCGAAAAATAGTGCTTTTAAGCATTAATGATATACATATAGAGTGCTCAACATTTTCAAATTTAATAATTTAGGATTTTTACCTCAATATTTTTTAAAACCCCTTCTAATGAGTTTTCTTCTGAGATCTTAAATCATATTGCTAAATTCTATGATTTAGACTATTATATGCGAGTTAGAACATAAAAAACAATTTTAGCCTCTTTTAAGTTACTTTTTTAAAAGAATAATAAACACTTGAATACTCCGAACACAACAAACAACGAGGTTTGAAAAGAAAAATTTAACCATTATTGACTCAAGAGATAAGGATCACGAAAGAACGAGAAATACAAAAGCAAATTATCTCTAATATCAAATGAAATTAGATTAAAAACAAAATGAATACTAAAAAATGCTGTACCTAATTATATGAAATTGCCAAATATTTCTCCCTCTTGCTGAATACTTTTATTTATTTATATCCTTTTATTTATATCGCACTCAGCCAACAGCCGTTAGGCCAATTATAGGCGTCGCTGTGCATTTATGGGGACTTCCAACCCCACTAACGACTGCCATGTTGTTGTTATGACTGCCGGGACCAACTATTTCCATGACAGCCGTGTCACGAGGTGCCGAGAGATGCAGCCGTGGAACTCCCATCCAAGTTCTGACCAGAAAGAGCGTTGCTTAACTCTGCTGATCGTGAAGTTTGCGGCTATTATATGAAACGTATCCTAGTTTCATTGATATAACTGACGGTTAAGTTAGACATTATTACAAAATTAGCGTAACCCGGAGAAATTATAACAAGGAGCCCGGAGACGCGGTGTAGAAACCCTGAGACTCCGGGTGAAACCCTGAGAGGTGGTCACCCTATATACCACACAGTCATTTGTGAAATGTCTAAAGCTTTTAACAGAAATTGTTGACATACCTGTATTTCTTGCCCATCCAACAGAATTAAATAATTGAAGGTTCTATTTCTCTTTTATATTCAGCATCCTTAACACATGATAATAACAAATCCCTTTGACGCTGATAACTTCCCAAGCCCCAGTAAAATTCGAAGATGTTATATCGTTTCTGTTCTGTGAATTTTTTAGAACAGTTATACTGACATCTTTTGTTTCTGCATGGGTTAGGTTGTAACATTTTCCAACACCAAAATTTTTCTGCATTTTTTTAATATACATTTTGCTCTTTTTTCGTGTCTTTCTTTCACCTAACTCCCCTACACAAGAATCATCGGTTTTTTGATTTACTACATCCCCGTCAAAGGAAAAATCATGATCTTCTAAATTAACGTTTAAATCGTTATCGTCGAAGTAGAATTAAATCTTCGCAACTCAACTTTTTTAGTTTGTTGTTTCCTTACAGTTTCTTTCTGTGAAGAAGAATTTTGTTTTTTTACTTGTAGAATTATTTGGGCTATCTCCTGGAAATTCATATTCAGGCATAAAATCTACGGGCACACTGATTGCCCAGCATTTTTTGATAATTCATTTCAAGCAAAAAGTCCGTCCGCACACTGTTTTGCAACGTTTTCTGAAAACTCATTTTCAGATAAGATATTTATAGGCCACTCCTGTTTAGACAAAAAATCTACAGGCATGTTTATGATATCAAACCACTTTACTTATCAAACGATTTATCGACTGCCAGATTGGAATGTACTTGTTTTGGTGGTATAAAGTTATCAGGGTTGATTACTGAAGTTAGGTTGGAACTTTCTGGTTGTAAATTACTCACGTTACTTGCAATTATTAATATGTTCAATAATTTCTTTGGATTTACAAAGCTCTACCATGTACTTTCCACCTGATGCCATTATATCAACAAACAACTAAATTGAAACACAAAACCACTCTTTACACAGGCACAGTAACCGTTCGGTAATTCATAAATCATTGTAATTTCTCGTTTTATGCAAAACTTCTCGTTTTATGCAAAACGCCTTAGTTTCTATAAAAAAAATACATAGAAATCTGCAAATTTTAACAGAGTGCTAAATATAAAACATTTCAATGTACAGGCAAAGCGTCGTATGGACTCCAACAACTATCGTAAGCACCACTAAAAACAGTGTCGCTTACGATATTCTACTGTGCAGGTGTTGTTACTTACGATGTTTTTCCATTAAATATAAAATTTGTTGTAACATAAGATAAACTTATTATCATTTTACTACTTTTAAGGATTATCCCACACACAATCTTTTGGCACTTTATAACGTAATCTAGCAAAACCTGCTTTTTGACAATTTTGTTGCTTAACGATGTTTTGGCAAAAATACATCGATATAAGTAAAACAAAAAATATCACCGTCATTTTATCTTACCTTTGGTAAAGATGTTGATCCATCGTTACAAGGTGTTTCATCCATTTTGTAGCTGTGTAGTTTGTTATTTTCAAGAAACCTTTGTTTATACGTTATTCAAGTTCTATAGAAGCCCTGGATTTACATTAGTTCCTCGTTTTGTAAAGGAGCTGCAAGTTGAATGTTTAGTAAAACTTATCATCAAATAGGCACAGTACACATCTGGTTTTATACACATTTATAAAACATTTATAAAACATTAATTAAAAACTAAAATATTAATGTTGGCAAAGCTAAGATTGCGTAAAATAGCAACATTAGTGGAATGGCCTGATAATTGTATTGTAGACGCACTGCTGTAAATAATAACACTTTTATGGGAGTAAATCGGCAACAATTCAATTTATAAACTTACCGTAGGCATGTCTATAAGTAGTAATTAAGCATTTTTTGCACCAGTGCCATAAATTGTTTGTCTACCCAACTGTTTTTTTTAATCCTCACTCCGTCCATTTCTTCTAAGAGCCTTCAAGGTTGTTGTGGTTTTGTTCTAATTAGTAATTACGTTGCAGCGCCAATTTTGCGTGAATAATATCAACAAAACGGGCAACCACTATCTAACAATAATAGCCTTGAATGATGCGTGAAAGTGTTCAATATGTAATTTTGCCGAGATGTAGGCAACCCAGCGTACAAGTTCGTTGACACTGCGACCGTGACTATCCTTTTTGTTGTCATTATTCAGGGCCGTATTGGGTTGAAATTGTACGAGATTGTTTACTCTCGTTATAATTGTCTAAACTAAAAGGAATACAACAGTAAACACTAACAGAATTTATAAAAATTATTTACTAATGCAGTACTCTCGACTGTGTAGGAATTTGCATATTCAAAATTTGCATTATGCAAAATGTTCGGTTGTCTATTTCCACTTTAAATGAAGACCTCTACGTATTTTTTTAATTTTTAAGCATAATAACCCCTAAGGGGAATAAGTTATCTATTTGGATTATTTCCACCTTTGCCGAATATATGATCGATTAAAAATGCGAATTTTCCAAGACTAGGTAGTGATCAATGAAGGCTGGATTTGATTTCAAACTCTTTTTCAGTATCCTCAAAAACCTCCAGATGCTAATTTTTGTTGCAAAAAGATGAACGACAAATGTTTGGAAGCAATAATAATCGCATTATGGCATAAAAACAAACATTGTCTTGAATTTATTTTTTCAAAAATTTTTCTGGAGTTTTTACTAAGCTGATTTCTCTTTCAAACAATTTTAAAAATATGAAATCGTTGGCAACTAATTCTTATTTAAAAAATGGAGATTATTGTGTAGAGAAAATGTGAAAATTTGATTCTAAAATCTTCCCCACCATTCTTAAAGGAGGCCCTTAAATTAAAACAAAAATTTTTATAAAGGAAATTCTAAGAACAAAAGTGGAAACGAGACATTTCTCTCTTCTGTTGTTGCTTTCAGCCTCTGCCTTTCTATCCTTACATATCCGTATATTTATTCTCAAATATTCGAATGCTTCTATTTGCTCTATATAATCCTGTCAAATTAGATATTTACTTGTCAAAAATAGTACCTGAAAAGTGAAAACGTATTTTTATAGACTATTTCCCACATCTCTTATTATCCAATGAAAAGCCATACTTTTTCAAAATTCAACCAATCGTGTGTTTTTGTAGTGGCAAAAAATCGAAATTTTCCCTTGAGATTTTGTCACTTTCTTTTGCCACTTGCATCCACGGCAACCAGGGGCGGATGGGCCAGTCTGGATTTTGGGAGATTTCCCGAAGGGCCGCTGGCTTCGGCCATAACGGGGGCCGGTCCATCGCTATGACCCTTGAAAAAAAAATAAAAAAACGCAGCACACAAAAAGAATCACGGATTTAACCGAAATAATATTAGTAGCATAACATTCATGCTTATGAATATTGAGGCTCCAGTCTTAAACAAAATAAATAATGAGGAAGTAATCAATGTTTTGGCCGAAGAAAACGATTTGTTTAAAAGCTCGCTTTTATATTAAGCAGCGACATATTAATATCTATGTTTATGAAAACAAAAATATAAGCGGATATGTAGGCCCGCTTTTTCAAAAAATATGATGTGTTTCACAATTTTTTTCTGTCCAATACCAATGACCAGGACCAGGAACTAGTT
>CALNHX010000144.1:98680-175866 GCA_940337035.1 Agriotes lineatus
TAATTACTGATATAAGATATTGTTATAATTGACTATGTTACAATGGTCTTTATGTATGTAAATGGTTTTATGTTTAACAATATTTATTATGCTTTATCTATTACTTCTGACTTTTATTGTGCTTTAGATTATTTTTAATAAATTCTCTTTTAAAATGAATTTCAGTAACTCATTTACTCTTTTATAAATTATGAATTATCAATATTATTAAATATCTCTACCTCCGGTAGAAAGCATTTACTGTTGAGAAACACAGGTTGGATTCACGCATAATCAAGACTGCTTTTATTCCTAAAAAATTATTTTAAATTCCGTGACAATTTGTACGTCTGTCAACGTCACTTCAAATTATGCAAGTGCAAAATCAATTACAAATACCCCTTCGTTACATTAATTATCATTCAACAAATATTAAATAGCAAGTACTCCCTTTTTATAATTATCTCATTTCACTCTTTCTATGTTTTACTTTCAGTTTATTACATAAATACATGTGGCCTGTCACCTATCTATGAACCTTGATATGCTCTTTTACCAAGCCAAATGCATCCGATAACCTCACAGAAATATCCTATTGCCCAGACAAATCCCAGCACGAATGCAACCAACCACCAGGAACCGCAAACACCTCCCAGCCAAACACGACAAGGCACCTACCACTTTTATCCAGCAGAACTGCCAAAACTGATAAGAAGCAAACGCCTTCCACGTCTTCCTTCCAAAATTCACAAGCCGTTGACAACCTAGTACCACGAACCTCGACTAAATGCAATTTAGAAAATGTCACTTCAATAACAAGCTTGGCGAAGTACAATAAATTCCAGTAGATGAAAAACCTTTTATCTATACCACTCTGCCAACAAACTCAATGTAAACCACTTCCAGTAAAACCAGCCCCTGCTATCCAATTCATATGATGTAATTGATTGACAATAAACTTAGTTCTGCATCCAATCCCAGAAATTGCTTTTGTAGATTATAACTGTTTTACATATTGCACTCCTACCATCTCCAAACTTTTCTTTAACATCACATCTTCAAATCTTTTAAAATTTCAATTTAAACTCTTCTCGCAAATTTTATTATAATGCACAACCCTTTACATACCAAACAGATTAAAAATCTTTTTATAAAGGGTTTATTTTAGAAAATGTAGCCGCTTACAAACGTATCACATTTTTTTATTTTACATTCTAATAATTATTATTATCTCCTTAGTGATATTGTTTTGCATATATTTTGAAGTCCAACATTCTATGTAATCTGTAGCATATTTATTTAACACCCACTGTTTTGAAGGATATTTCTTGAATAGGTATTTGATATTAATTCTCCCCTTT
This sequence comes from Agriotes lineatus, assembly GCA_940337035.1. Taxonomy (NCBI): domain Eukaryota; kingdom Metazoa; phylum Arthropoda; class Insecta; order Coleoptera; family Elateridae; genus Agriotes; species Agriotes lineatus. The sequence goes on from CALNHX010000144.1 coordinate 100,021, forward strand.
ATTTCAAATAATAATTAAATTATGTTAGAACCTTTCTGTTTCTTATATAGCATCATTCAATTGAATTTTAATTCAATTCATTTCTTTACCAAATACATATTAATAATTTTGATATTTTTCTAATACTTAAATTCATCTTTGTAATTTAATACTGTATTCTTTTAAGCTTTTTAATCTGATATTAAACCCTTACACTAAAAACCATTACAATATATATTTAGCATTTCCGTTACAGCATTTAGCATGTTATGTATAGATATGCATTAGAATTAATTTTTGCAGTATATGATTTTAACCAGGGGCGGTTCGTGGATAATTTTGATAGTAAAACCAACCACCGAAAGTAAAATGCATTTCCACCACGTATTTAAATATTTCGCATGTGGACTGGCAGAAGTTAGCATAAGTTAAAAAATGTACTAAACTTTACAGACAAAAGAAAATGACGAACTGCATCGATATCTCTTTCCCCAAAATATTGCATCCCCACTGTTTGCAATACATAGATGGATGAGTGATTGACGGATATTATTTCAAGATTTGCAACAATTTACCGGTCAATTATGCGAATAATAAAATAGATAATAAATACCATAGTTATTTAAGCCATCTTGCAAAAGTCCCAATGTTTCTTCTGTCGGAATTATACACGATCATTAAATATTCCAGCATGTGGCGGCGTTTTTCATCAGTCTCCCACTTGCCAAAGACGTGTAAGCAGCGATACCAGTAAGTGTATAGGTGTGTTATCAGTAGCTTGAGTGCCTTCGCTGCCGTGGCTCTCATTTAATGTTAAAATATTCTTATCTTTTGACCTACTTCTTGCCGATCAATAGACTGTCGAAAAACTGTGTGCCGCTTCGATCTGGCTCACATGCGTCCGGCAAGCAAGCAGTTTTTATTGTACAATTACCTAATATTTATAAAATAAAAATTACTCTCTGGAGTCAATTTTATATAATCTTCTAGAAGATGTTGCATATTTTCCGATTTATTACTAAATTTGGGAACATCTAAAAACAATTAAGTTACGTGTCTTTTACCACATGGCCTCATACATATTTCCGTTCTCATTTTTCTGAAAAATAATTACGTTGACTAGAAATACATTCGTTTGGGGATGATAAGTACTTGATCTAATAAACACGATTTCATAAAGGTAACTAACGTTTCTAAAATTCTATAGTGGGGCATAATTCTACATTTTTCTGTAATACGAACAGATAAACTACTTCACCTGAGGAGAAATTTGTTTATCGCTGAATGCATGGTCGTATTGATCTAAAAATCCAGAAATTTAATAAGGATAAATATCAAAATAGCACTTGAAGTGCTTCTTTTCATATAGAGGGTGTTCAAGTACAATTAGGTCCAAACGACAAGTGGTCGGAAGTGGAACCAATACAAGAATATGTCAGCGTTGAGTGGTATGTTATGAAAAAATGTAGCCGATAATGGGGTAAGAGATCTTTTGCATTGGACGTTGTTTTGGTGTGTCTCCAAATATTTTGTTTGTAATCCGGTGCTCAATACTCACGTCCTGCACTCAAATGCGTGCGGAAAACGACCAATTTCTGCACTATAAAAATCATACTATACTGGCTGAAACAGACAAATGCGAATACGCCGTAGAAAAAGTTGTATGTAACACGCGTGCGGAAGTATCCATTGCACAACTCGAAAATGTCTGCAAACATTACACAGTAAAATATTTATTTATTACAAAATGCTATCAGTACGGAATAAATAAATGTTACTATACCGGGTTTAATCAAGAGATACAGTATAAGCCCCTTCCACAAATGACAGCTAAATTTGAATAGAGTATTGCTATTGGTAAGTCGGTTGTACACAGGTTCACAGCTTAATTTAGTTGAAATTAAACGATTTTTGAATTCTCCCGTGTTTTTAATTTCTAACGTGTAAAACAGGTTTCACCAATCTTCCCCCAGTAATTTAAAATTTCTCTCTGTTCGTTAAAGGAAGTATAGTACCTACGTAGATATGTAAGAAAAATATATTTCTTGCAATCCTGTATTAAAATGACAACATTTTAGTTGTCATTATTAGTGTCTAAATGGCCATAAATTTGGACATCAGCATAAGCTACAATATCTAAAATTGTGCGTTTGTTAAAGAATTGGAAAAATATTGTATGCAATACCTTGTAAAAATGAGTGCTTTTTCAGTCGTTGTAATTGTTCATCTCGCTTCGCTGGTTGGACAATATTTACTAATCGTTGCAGAAACACCCACATTTGCAAGTTGTTTCATAAATAACTATTTTGTATTACAAACTATGTGTGTAAATATTTTGAATTTGTAGTAAATTCTATAGTTATTAACGAACGTCATTAGGCCGATATAAACATAGGAAATAGCGGATGCGGTTGAATTTTGAAATCCGAGGCGATAGCCGAGGTTTATAATCAACCAAGTCCATTATTTGCATATCGGCAGTGTGTCGTTCAAGATTTATCGTACTAAAAATGTAAATATTTCTTAAGAACAATTGATTAAACATACTTTAAGAATCACGTGCTCCTTAACGGCCGGTGGCCGTTGTAATTCTTAACGGCCGGTGGCTGTTATAATTTTTAACAGCCAGCGGCTCTTATGGATGACTTCTTATGTGTTTATTTAGTTCAGTCAAAAACTCACACCTACAATTTATTTACTTTAGATATCAATTGTTAAAGCAGACATTTGTTGGTAGCAATGTGTGTTTTTAATGGTAATTTTCAACTTATTAACATGGCAGCATGCAAAATTTAAAATAGACGAAACATAATTTTTTCTAAAACCATGCAGACCTGATGGGAACCACAGGGGGAAGGGCTGTGAGCTTTGGAAAAATGTACCTCTTGTAGTGGTCTAACCACTGTCCAAAATTCAGCTTTTCCGTAATTATTCCCACGTCATCCCTTTATTTCCTGGGCGACGTGGTGCAAACCAGTGACCGGCAAGGCGCGACACGCGTATCAATCAAAATACTAAAAATGCCTTTTCTACACATTTTGAACGCTGGAAGTATGCATTTATGTGCAATAGTTTTCAAAATACCTCAATGCTGAAATGTATACCGCGCACTCTTCGTACGTTTTGTTGTTGCAATCGTAAAAGAATGGCGCCCTGTACATTGATATCTGCAAGGTCATTCCAGATAGTGTAGATTTTTTTAAACTATATCTTCGAGTGCACACCTTATGATCGACTTTATGGTCCCTGATTCCTGTCTACCAGAAGTTCATTTTAGAACACCTATAGTATAGTAACACTTTGGCTTGCTGAATTTAATATTAAATAGCAAAAGCAATATTTTAGCTGTTGATTATGATATCGACATTCAACAACAGATATTATAACTAAAAAGTTATGTGTTGCTGCTAATGGCGCCTTTTAACGTCAGTCATGAGAAATAAATTTTCTTGGTGCATGATTTATGCTTTTTATCATCAGATATCAGAAGGCTGACAACAGCAGCAACATCATACATACAAAAGAATCACGCATTATTTTCCTTATGAGGAATCATCTATAAAATTTAGGTGAGTGTTTTTTTAAATTTTTATTTGGATCGATCATCAGAAATTTTCGCATTCGAAGGTAAAAAAAATTGTAGCCGAACTCGTTTTCCGTCGGCCAAAACAAGGTTTGCATTGGATTGAGTCGTTAATCTGTCTATATTTTTAATTTGATTAATGTTAGTCATAAATGTGACCTGTCGTAGTGAATTCCTTGAACTTTAACTAACGAGGCAACCATCCAGCTCAATTTTTATTAAATTATAGGTACATGCCGAGTAATGTCTTGCCTTGTAATTTAATCATGTAATATTTGACAGAAGAATATTAAAATGACAGTCTGTTTGTGATTTGTTTCAAATTACAAAATGAAATTGTGAGTAACAGTAATTCTTACTCACATTTAAAAGTTTCAGACTTATAAATGACTTTTTGGCCAATTAACTAACGCCGGCTCTGTTCTAACACCGTCTCAGGAGCAGCGCAGATGAGGTGCGTAGTAGACGTATTGTTGAGAACGACAGTCTGTTGTTTTGAGTATGAATTTAAAACGTTTTTGCCTTATAATGTATTTTTAAACTTTTTTACTTACGTACCTTTACACGTGATGTAATTTATGAGAAATTAAAGCTTATGCTAATTAGCTTCTATAATATCTATGTAAAACTAACGGAACAGGAGCAATAAAATTAGATTTCATGGTACTACTTAATAACAACAACAACAATGAGTTCATCATTGTTGGCTATGAAAAGAAACATAAAGGGAGAAGTTGCTGTTTCAATCTAGTCGTCATGGCCAAAAGTGTTTTGTAAAAAATATTCATATTTTCGGCCATCCTCAAATATATTTTCGGAAAAGTATAGGTACACGAGCAGGACTTAATTTAGTTGTTGTAAACTTCCACAATAAATTTGACCAAATCTCGGAATTGTATTATCGTTTCTAAAAATTCGACTAACTGGAGCTGAGGTTACTTTGCTGAAGTGCCATCTATTACTGTTGTATAGATGCGTTTCTACAATTCAGCATCAACTTGTTAGATGAAACATAGACATATATTCCAGAGTTTCCTTCCGGTGTTTTTCGAGCTGACAGTATTTATAAAATTGAAACACTACAGCTACAAGTGCCGATTTCTGCAGATTAGTAGTTAGCACGTCTGCTTAGCACTCGAAAGATCGTGGGTTCGATTCCCGTTGCGGTCTGCTCTGATTCCCGGGTCAACCGAGTATCTTCTATGAGGCGAACGCCGGGGCAGTAGGGCAGTACTTCTCCACCTTTCCTGGACTCTCTTCCATTCTGCACCCCTCCCTTTTCGAACCCATCCTGACATTTTCGTTATTGGCTGAAGATGGAAGCAAGGACCCTATAGCAGCCCGCTCCCAGTTGGGGGGAATTAAAATGACCCTGAACCTTTATTTACCGACCTACAAGTGCCTGCATTACCGACTAAGTTAGGTTTTGAACTTCGCCAACAATATACACGTAGTTCAAACTTTCCTAATTTATGAATACAGCTATGTTTATACTTACGTTTAAGATACACGGTATTTAAGTTAAAAATAGCTTTTCTAGGTCAAAGCAGTGGCAGAAACTCAAACCAGGAATTCAAATTGGCACGAGTTTAGGCTTGGGCCATTTAATTGCTTTACAGCCAGTTCTTGCATTGTTAATTCTCGCAATTTCAATTTCCAAAAGCACCAAAACACAATTCCACATTCAAGTGTCTTTGAAAAAATCCTTGACAATCAATATGTAGGTCAGGATCGCGCCTGTCTTTCGCGAATTTTGGCAATGCTCCTCGAGCCCACCTGTGTGACCTTGCTTTCAACCTTGGAACTACTCTGGAAAAGCTTGCGATACTTTGCCGTTTTCATTTCCGTTCTGTCAGCAACTAGTGGTGCTTCCGGTTGCTTTAGGCGCTTAAAGTAAAATCGAGGGCTGCAGCAAGCGTGGTCTTGGATTTATTGAAAATTATTCATAAATCTACAGGAAGCACTATGAAATTGGCATTTGACTAAACTGCTAGACATGTAATGGTTACTAAAAAACTTATTTTTATATATTTTGAAAACGAATAGCTAAGCTAACTACAGAAATCGTAGAAACAAGTAACAAGTTGTTAGAAACACTCTTTCCATGACAAGCTGTTGACATTTATTTGACAGTCTCTTAATTGTTATTGTTTTACTAGAAAAACACTCGACAACATACTTAATGTACTAGTAATAAATGGAAATGTTTACTAATATGCTTAAGGCTGAAGCCATGTAAGTAACTAATTAGAACATTAGTGCAGTTTATAATGATAGTTTATAATAGAGTCGTAAAGTTATTATCCTTGCTCATTGGAGAAGCAAGAAGTACGTTTTTGCTGTATATCGAGGCCTCGCAACAAATCATTCTGGTTTCGCCAAGATAATAAAATTACTTGCAGTATCCATACATAAGTCGACTGTCGGACTTCTGGAAGAACATTGTAACACAAAAAAGTTTAAAACTCTTCTAAGAAATGTGTTTAAAAGCAAACGGGTAACAAGAGCCTTAAAATTAGCTAAGAAGATTTTATAATGTGATGTCACAAGCACACGTCACTTTATAAACTCAACTACAAGTAAATAATAATTGCTCGCATCTCTAATTCCGATATTATTGTCAATAACACTCCGAATATGTAAATTGTCTTGTAGCGGGAGTCTTTCTGCTCAACTATCTAGAGGTCTGCTGTTGACATGATCGTTGTCCTATTAGAGTTGACTCGTAGACTCGTTGACCGTAGATTGAGTTTGTAATAAATTTGAATAGTGAACTATCAGAGCACAGTTATCAACATACAACAAATTTGGTACGACCGCTTATCGCTTAAACTGTATATATTTTCGGTATCAGGTTGCCTTGAAATTCTCGAGACCTGCGAATTGCAAAGTCGCGGATCGGACTTCCCCTAGATTACGTTATTGCTGGAATGTCCGGTTTAGGGTTTCCAAGTCCCGGGACGAAAAGTATTTTCGGGACTTATGAGTTAAATTTCAAGTCCCGGGACTAGTCCTAAAGATCCCGAAAATGGTCCCGAAAGGGAAATAGTGTTCAGGTGAAATTTCCGAATGCAATTTCCAAAGAAAAACAAGTGTTTTAGGTTAAATAAAGTATTTCTGTGCTGACAATCTGCGTTGGGACTCGTCTATAACTTCATTATTTTCTTCTGGTACTAAAAATGTCTGTCGCTCTACATCTTTTGCTTTTGTTTGCACTGCAAAGTGCTTGTGTAATCATTTTGTCAAGCTGCCTCTGATTATGATAATTTTATAAGAACAAACTTTACAGTTCGTCAATTGTTTATATCTTCAGTATATAAAATTGTTGCTATATTGACTTCAAATCGTTATTTTTTAATGTAGAATGAAGGTAGGTTGCAAATCGGAATTCATTCTAATTGTAACGCTTTAGCAGACAAATAACGAACAGATTTAAAACCCAAAAATATAAATTATTCAGCTTCTTCGCACATAATTTTGAAAGTCTACAAATTTAGTTACTTTACTGTTACTAAATAGGCACACAACTACGCGTAAAATATATCTAAATCCAACAAAAGAAACAGACAAATACATAAATAGAAGAAGATATGCAAATGTGGCTGAAACAACACACATGTTTAATTCTAACCTACCGAAAACAATACCTCTCCTGCCTACGCAAAACGCAAATAATGCAGAATGTGCAAGAGGTATGAGTAATACACCGGTGAATACCCGTCCTAATTCTCTGATATCGAGTATACGCACGCATGTTGACATGGTCTCGGGACTTCGCCTGGGCTGGCTGTGGTCCCGGGACTCGATTTTTGTGGTAGAATCCCGGGACTGTCCCTGGACCGGATCCCGGGACTGGAAACCCTAGTCCGGTTGTGTGAAAATTTCTCGCAAAGATAACTGAGAAGTCCCTCGCTTCTGGCTTTGGCGCCGCTTTGCCGGTTGACATTACTAACTCCGTGTAACGTCTCAAAAACACCTTTAGGATGTCCCAACGTGTTACTTATTCTTTATACAATAAAAATGCTGTTGGCTTGTAGTGTTAACGCTGGCTTGTAAAATTCTCAAACAAATATGGGTAGCAAATATTTACTGTGAGGTTGCAGCCATTTCATTATACTCGCCGTAGGCAATTTGGCACTGTGCACTGTGCATTGTGCACGATTTCTTTTTGGCGCGTGATTTAATAGTACGGTGCTTATGTACGTTTAGCGCGTATTTGTGCACATCTAACTACGTTAAGTTGTAATGGTTACTCTAATTAACAACAAGAAGGCATGCATATACAAACTGTCTTATACATATAAAAAAACAATTTAGCTAAAAGAACCAGATTTTCATTTTAGACTAAATTTGTTCAACGTCCAGGTTTTTGCGGAATGCTGACGCAGGCCGTGTGAAGTGGTTTCGTTCGCGGGTACAAGAGTGGTGCCCAGCGAGCTAGTTTTTGCAAGGCTGGGGTGATTTTATATCGTAATTAGTGGCTCAAAAATTGCAATAGATGCCGTTTGAATGAGTTACAGTATGCCAAAGAGAATTTGAATTTTCGTATATTCTGCGTGCACTGCGCCTGATCATATGCGCAGTAGGCTATCAACACAAAGGTGGAATTATAAGTATGCCAGTGATTTAGTGTTACGTTTCGGTGCACAGAACTTAGGAACCCGCGCAATAGAGACAGCTGTCGACGGTATACGTAAGTTTTTGCATGTAACTGGACATTATAGTTGTTTAACATAAAATGGTGCCAGAAAAAACAAACAAATGTTGTTCTCTGAATGTCATTTTTTGGCAGTGGTGTATTATGATATGTTTTTCGGACTTTTTCCACTGGAAAAAGTCCGAAAAACATAAAACAAATGTTATTTTTTTTACTGGTAATATATGTGTGTTTGCCGTTGTTGAGCAAACAAACTGCATTTTATTTGATTGGATTTTTGGAGTTAACCTTTTCAGCTTAGCTCGAGTCCAGGTCTGCCTCTGGTTCCTTTCAACAGGGACTTTCTTAAGCACGATTGAGAGATACCATTACTATTGAGCTAGCTGGCAATAAACAAGGGTAAACCCTCAACGAAGGAGACCTATAACACCCATTACAATTTGACTCCACAAAGCTGAGGCTCAAGCTGCAGCTTTACAATTTTACCCCCACGCAAAGGGGCTCCTAACCGACTCACTACCATTGTACCAGCCTTTTTGTTTCCTCTTGTTATCGATACCTATTTATTTTCTTTTTGCTAATAGTAATCATAGTATCTATAATGAGCATCCAGCAGGCCGATTTTAACTGGCGAGGTGAGATTATTTGGTACGAAGCGATGCAGTTCTGTTGATACTTGTTGATTAGACAGTTGTTCTATTTTGAATTGAGTTCTTTCTGTGGTGTTTTTGCATTGGGTATGTAGGTATGTCCGTTAGCTCAAATTTTGGCGAATATCTTCAGTGATCGGTCCAGCATTCCACGTATCTGCACGCTTTAAATAATTATTTTTTCGCATTAATATATGATCGATCATATACCAATTGCCGATATCGCCAAGAACCTTTAAATTGATCGTTTTGATGAAATAATGTGTTTTTAGTAGTGAGTCCACGTGGATGCTTCTCTTCTAATCGCTCATTGAAGTCTCCAAGACTATTCTTTCCTGGTTTGGTATTTCCTCAAAACCTTGTAGAATGGATTTCTTAGCTTCAGCGGGTGAATCTAATGAGGGCTCATACGCACTAATGACGGCTAAACTGTTAAAAATTATTTTACATTGTACTAATTTTTGGTCCAGCATTAGTTATAAATAATTTTTACTAATAGTAGGGCGAAAGTGTAAACTAATAAACTTAAAGTTACAACTACTTTAGTAAGTATGTAATAGAACCATGTGTGGAAACAAATTTGCAGAATTTCGAGGTCTTTCAACAGATTTTTATGGTATTTCCAGGATAATAATAGCAGCATATGGACATACATATAAGTCACGAAATTTAACTGTCCAAGGTTTCTAACTTTTTAGATTGCTGCCAGCTAAGTAAAGCATGTACCTAATTAGTAACATCCAAGCTACTCTCTCCAATTAGTATGTTCTAATGGTAGCGTAGGTGGAATTGAGGTAATGTGTACATAGAATGCAATTATATTATCTTATTGGATTAGCATTGCAATTACATAAGAATAACGGTTAAGTTATGTATGCTGTAATTGCAATTAAACGCTTTTTGACTTCTATATTTAAATAAAAATAAGGGCATTGTAGCAAAAATGTGCAACTATAGTCACTGTTTTCTACTTTTTTAAACTTGTGTGTTTTGCATTAATTGTAATTTCACTAGCATTTTTAATTAATCAATAATAGTTACAATATTGTAAAATATTTATTTGTATGATTTTCCGACTAAAAAATCTAAGAAATTATGAATCACCTTTGTAATTAATTACAGTTGAAAAATTACAACCTCGACCATTTTTACAAATTTACAATTTTTGTGGCAACCTCGTAATCAATCGCGACCAACCCACAATTATTTGAAAGGCCTTATGAAACTACATAACTTTTGTGAAGACATCAACTACGTTGACCTTACAGCAAAGTCGGGAAATGAGGTAAAGTGGAGTATGCCACTTCGGTTAGATGTAAACATGATAAGCATTTTCTTCTAGTCTATATGACCAGTGTCAAACGCGTATCAGCGTTTGACAAATTATGCTTGTATATTGTGTGTCGAATTATTTGCATCAAAAGTTACCTTCTGCAGTGAAACGTGTTCGAGTTTATGGTAATGCAGCCAACATGGTTACTAGAAAAACATTATTTTTGACTTTGCTTTTTAAACGAGCATAAATCGTATATTTTTATACTTAAAAACATAAATAACCCATATTTCTCATTAATATATTCAATTGGAATTATCCTTGGTGCCCTCGGATGCACCTTGAATGCAAACCGAGCGGTGAATCAAATATAAACGACTTGCACTTTGCACAAGAACTGCTCGATAAGGGAATTAGCATGCATCCTTTCACGTTTTCCATTATGAAACCGAGTGCAGAATTTGCCAATTTTCCACCTTTGGCCGCGGATGGCGAAAGCGAGCCCCAATCAGCTTCGGAAACGCATTTCCAGTTTCTTGCCGTCAAAGGTTAAAATTCCTAAAAATGGAATTGTGCAAGTTGGGCTTGCGAAAGGTTTAATATTTTCAGTCGTTTTCTGACTGGTTAATTGCATATTGCCGGTTTTATTGCTCGCGGTTCCGATATGTGTCATATGTGTCTGGTGTTCTAAGTTGGAATTAATCTGTTGCAATTAAATGGATTCCTGCGCCTTGCTGGATGAAAGCGTTGTAAATCGTTTGCGGCGACCTTGCCAGATCAACAAGGCGCACGTACAAAAACACAGTAGTAACCTTGAAATTCAAAACAGCTAAATATAGAAATACGGTAACCCATAAGCATAACAAAAGTTTGTATTGTTGAAGACAATTTGAAAAACATTGTACACGCAATTCAACCAATTAAAATTTAATTTAAAAATAAGTACAAAATAACAGCAACAGGAGACGAAATAAATATATAAAAAAAGATATCATGAAAAGATAGAAGAAATAGTTTTAAAACTTGTTTGAAAAAGTACATGAAGGGGAAGAAAATAAAGAAACGGATAGGGGTCAAACACCCATGAAGACAATATGACAGGTAACTATAAAATAACTTGAAGAAACAATCCAAAAAAGGTAGACATGGTAAATATTAACAATCGAAACGATTCAATTTGTGAATGATGAAAGAATACAATAACTTTGAAGTACACTTATCCAACCTACGCAAGAGAATCGTTTAACCAATATATAAAAAAGCGACAATAAAGATTGTAAGAATTATGAAACTAAAGAGACTACGAGAGCGGCGAGACCACACCAAATTACCACATCTTTGCATTAAGGCAGATAAGAGAAAAATCCTAAAAAAGAGAAGACAAATATTTCTGTACCTTATTGATATAAAAAAGGAATGTTTATACAGCATACTAAAAGACAGAGGAATTGAGACAAATATAATTGGTTATATCAAAAGTAGCTACCAACATAGAAAACCCTTAGAAAAAAAGACACATAGAACAGATAAAAGCAATGGTGATTTCTATGAGAAGACACACTAAACAAATCGATGGAGAGTAAGTGGAACAAATGGACAAGTACAAGTACTTACGAACAATGATGGATAGTAAAGGAATGTTAAATGATGAAACCACGAAAGGAAGAACACCAGCGAAGAGACTATAATATCCATAAAATAGAATTTAGTGAAACAGACGTGAAAGCAGAAATAGTATGGAAAATATCAACACCAACAGTAACTTATGGATGGGAGTCGTGGACAAGAACTGAAAGGCAAAAAGTAAGCTGACGGCGATGGAAATTAAAGTTTTTATAAAAGTTAAAGAAACAACAAGAAGAGGCATAACTAATCCTTTTGAGAACAATTATAGTAGGAGAGACGGCGGCAGAAGAGGAATATCTGGGATGTTATGAGGGTAGAAGAAGGTATACTGGCGAGGAGGGTATTTAAGTTTTAATTTGAATGGGATTCAGACAAAGAGGAATTAAATGGGAAAAGTAAAATAACTAACAGAAGATGGAAGATCGTGGAAGATAATATAGAAAGCACTACCAGATCAAGATCATTATCAGGATTAAGCTAGTTGATTAACCAACAAAAGTAAATTAATGATAATTAATGGAACTGCGGGTGGGTGCGTTGACGACACAAAAACAACTTGCACAGGTCAAAAGTTGGAATCACTAATGAAATACGAATATCTTGAACGTGTGTTGTCAATTGACGGGAAATGCAGAGCAAAATAACAAACAGCACAGACGACAAAGAATACAAACTTTAAAGAAAACGGTACTGGATAAACGAAAAATAGAGTTCAAAGCCCAAAAATATCTAGATAACAATATCGTAGTCATATCAGTATTCACGAAAATTAATCTTCAGTACTAAAAAACAAAATATTACAGTAAAACTAAAGTATTTACGAAAAATATCGAGGAAAACGTATTGGTACATATAAAAAATGAGGGTATTGAATAACTGAAATGGTATAGTGACGTCACAAGAATGTATGGAGACGCGTAGGGCTAGAAAATAAATATGAGGGAGACCAGGCGAGACATAAAGAGCATGTTAGCATAAACATAATAATAAAATTAGAATGAGTGAAGAAAGTAGGTACAGGATTAACAAAAAACACATATCTGATTCTCTCTAAGTGCAGAACGATAAAAAGAAAAAGAAACATAAATCAGTGAATATTAAGGATTTAAGAAAATATCAAGGAAAGTATTGGGACATATAAGAAATGAGGGTATTAGAATAACGTTAGTACAAGAACTGAAATGTTTATGGTTACGTCACAAGAATGGGTGTAGATAGATTAGTCAAAAATGCAATGGAGACACGCACCGACAGAAAATAGAGATGGTGGAGATCAAGGGATATATAGACATAATGTTCGCACACATATTAATTGATAGAATAGATAGGAGTGAAGGACTAACGAACAGCTCTTTATGGGCAAAAGGTTTAAGAGAAGAAGAAGGAGAAGCATCATGTCTATTAGGACTTCTTTATTTTCTGGAAAATTATCGTATCATTGCCATCTAAACTCCCGTTCATTATAAAGGTTTCCTGATAACATACTTTTTTAACGTATCTTCTCAATTAAATTGAACTATATACCAGGACGACGCGGTCTTCCCAGGAATTTAATATTAATTTTGACAAACCATAGGTTTTTAACAACGTAACTGATTGTACTAAGTTTACCTTATCATAAGAGGTGCATTTTTTGCTTTAGTTATAATTAGTAAGCTTTTGCAAAGCTATTGAGAATTAGTAAACTAACTGTACCACTTTGTTATGTTTTAAAATTTATGAGAGATGATACAACTAATAATAAACTATTAGGTGAAATTTTTCAAAGATTCAAAGCATACGAATATCAAATTATTGTGTTTATCCGCAACGAACAAATTGTTTTGGTGTATCTCAAGGAAGCGTAGTAGGTCCACTTCTTTCTACTTGCAGGCACTTTACAATATACTATAATAGTATATTATTATATGAGCGATTATGACAGCCATTATTCACGAAGATGACATTTAAGGCGCGTGGCGCAAGTCATCTGAGTGAATAACGGCCATAATCGCGAATGTAATGCCATATTTTATCTACTCCTATGCAATAGGAGTTTTGTGTTTATATTTCCGAATTATGACATTTGTGACAGCTGTTAACTTGCAAAGTCATTTAATAATAAGAAAGAATTTTGTGATTGGCTAAAACCTATTGAATAATGAAACTAGAATTTTCTGATTGGTTGCAACTTGCAAACTATTGAATTATGAAAATAGAATTTTTTGATTGGCTGCAAACCGTGAATTATGAATCATAATTCATGGCCATGGCCATTATACAGTAGGAGTAGATAAAATATGTAATAACATATTGAAATTACCATGGTAATAGGTAAAATGCATATTAAATATTGAAGATCTAAATAAAGTACTACGTTATTGGCATTCTAATCATGCGTAAAATACCAGGATGCCAGTAACGATACAGGAAGAAAAGACAACGGTTTTACAACGCCTTACTATATTTTAGCAAAAAAACTATTTGTCTTACATTATAAAAGTGAAAACTAGACTCTGTAGCAACGTAACACACTGTACAATCTTCAACTTAATCATAATAAAATTTTATTTACTGACTGGGTTTTTGAGTGTGATATTTCTATGTGGTCGGAACGTATGGTTATTACTAAGAGCACTAAAAACATGAACTTTAACACTTAAAAAACAAAATATTTAGTCAAAAACAGATATTAATTTAAAAAAAAACTAAGATGTGTATAACGCAAAGATGTGGTACGTCGTCTCCTTTTGATTTATAGTAATAAATATGTAACTAGAAGTTAAAATAACAAAGCGGTCTAAATTTAAAACATTTATGTAAATAAATTAGCATTCTAATTTCTTGTAAAATAATAAATAGACAAAATCGCTTCCCAATTATTATATGTTATTTATAATACTAGCGTAGTATCAATTTTAATTATAATTATATCGGTATTATATGTCAATACTTCTGTTTTTAAAAACGGGATGCGTCACTAAAATAAATTAAATATTGTACGTGTTTGACTTATTTATTAGTTCACAACAAGCATTATTATAACAATCATCATTAATAAAAATCACTTTTTGGATTCCTGACGTGTAAACAACACATTCATACGCAGTTGACGTCCACCGCACGTACGATTTTACAGTTAGTCAGTGTTTTTAAGCTCGGTTCTATTAAAGCACTCCGCTTCGCGCCGTGCTTCAAAAATTAAAACCTCGCGTTATAAAATGCAACCTACGGCACTCGTAATGTAAATAGCTATTTCATTTGTTAAGAATTATACTAGAAGTTAGGGCAACTGGTGTACCCGTAATAGACATTATTGCTGGTTTACAAAGCAAAAACTAAAAACATGCAAAAATTTCACTCAAAGCATTTTAATAATCCTCCCGAAGATTCATTAATAAGCGAGTAATTAACTTGCAAACTAAGAGAAACATCAATAGTATGCTAATATACAGGGTGGCCCCGTAGAGTCAAATTTTCAAAGCTGTTTGACATAAAAATATCAAAAAATAATGCTTCTTATATAACTATTTACGCATATACAGGCTGTCCATATAGAGCGTGCTAACAAAATAAACAGAAATGTATGTATATGCGAATATTGCATTACTGTATAATGACAGTTTAAAATTGATTGTGACTTGAATATGATTATTTTTTATCTCTATGATAACATCGTGAACCTCTTAACGACCCTCAAAAGAATATAATTACCACCCTAATGGTATTCATGCGTATACAGGATGTTTACATCTACATATATTTACATAATTCTCAGTCTCTTCCACCTTTCGGTGTCGGGGGATGACTAAAGACACATGAATGCATTATTGTCATCTATGCAATCTATGCACATACGTACCTTATACACATATAAATAACTTTAAATAATGGATTGCGTAGTAATTTTGCATATAAATATAATTATTATCAAATGGAATTGATTACAATCTAAGCATGAAATCTCTTCTCAGACTGCAGTTTCGTTAAAGTGTGTCAGTTTTAAATAATTTTCGAAAAATCATAAACAGCTATGTTGAATTTTATTTTCTAAAATTCGAAAACGGTTCGTTTAATTAATTTTGTATTATTATCCCCTGAAAACTTCTACTTAAACGTAAATCCAGTAATTAAGTAATAGACCTTTTTTTATTTATGTGATTCACAATACTCATTGCAGCTTAAATCTGCTCTCTTCCCTAACTATTTTAAGTAACTACAACAGCATGGCTGTCGAAACTATATGACTTAATTTCAATTTCCATAAATTCAGTGCTGTAGACCGGCTTGATTAGAACAAGTTTCTTTGCATCTGGTCAAGGCTAAACGTCGATGATTTACAGTTCTCGCTGAACTTTTCGCTGATATTTTCTCCTCTTATTGCCAGCTGTGATTAACAGCGCTGCAGGTTCAATTCCGAAGGACCAAATCAGCGAAGTAGTATATGCTAAGCAGCTCCTGCTTTGAAAGTTTAATATGGAATGATTGACGTTTAACGTGTGTACCACTTATTTATCGCCTGTCGGCTCTCATGCGAAATGTTTGCGGTTGAATCCAGCATTGCATCGCTACGAGTGCCTTGAATGGAATAACTTTCCATGCTTGAAACCTAAGCATCTTCATTATTGTATATTTGCTTAGTCATTAAATGCGTGTGCAATTCTTCCCGCTTAGTTTATAGCAACAGGATTAATTCCAAATTATAAATTTGGAAGCTTGTAGAAGTGTTTATATGATCAAGCTGATGAGCAGGTGGAATGGTAGCTCATTAGGCAATACAAGCAGGGAATACAATTTCAGATTTAGTCAAGCCTTGTTAAATCATCACGTCTACAGCTCTGTAGTCGATCACGCGCCGCCAACTCCGACTCGAATGACCAATTAGTTGCACAGATCTTACGGTTTAACTACCTTACCGGGACCGGGGATCGAACTTTTTGTGAAAAATCAAGAATTTTTTTATAGTATAAAAGATATGAACACTAGTTAGAAAGGTTTTCTACGATGTCATTCTAGCGAGTCATATTTTCCCCAATTAACGCTGACAGGGAAGTGGGATGACTAAAAGCAGTTTTTAATGAGTAAATTGTAAGCACTTTGTACCTTCAACTTTACACAACGATTAACATACGCTACCGCTTGCAGTAACGCATTTTTCATTTCCCATAAATTACTCATAACCAGCAGAAGTCATAAATGAGCTACAAAGTACACGTCTTTTGTGGAGGGACATTCAGTTTTTGCCAAACTAAATGCCGAATTATTTACGACTGGTCTAGTCGTTAAAAGCTAATCATTTCATAAACTATGCTGTTACGTCGCCCGATTAAAAGCGTTAATTTCTCAATAAACCGCAATTAACTGCAAGTACTAAAAACTAGCATGTGTGTCGTCACTGGGTCGTAAATCTAAGCGCTTCATTATTTGCTCATGACAATTGCATTAGTAGAATTTCGGGATTTACCCGGTTAGGTAAGTGCAAATTGCTTCCCCGAATACATTTTTGAGAACGAGAACATTTTCGAAATTGAGCAGCTTCTGCACTTAATATTAACGGCAATATTATGAAAGGGAACCACGTCATGTTGAAATAAGTTGTACGAAGACAGGTTCGAGTTATGGGAACATTTTATCTTAAAAGGTGGAATAGCAGTGTCAATAGAAATGTTTCTCAGACATTTTCTGTAAGGTATTTATTACATTTTAAATATAATAGTTTTATATTCATATGGAATTAACATATAGGTGTGATACTTAAATAAGATACTTAGCTATGAAACAAACAAAAAACCACTCGAACACATGCCTTCCACTTAAAGCTTCTTTCTTAATAGCTTCACAAAGCATTAAAACAATTCAAGTGGCCAGTTGCACTAAACGAAAACATACTATTTGTTCTTTACTATCGGCCGTAGCGAAAATCGTAAAACTAGCTAGCAGATGCTCGAAAAAGACAGAGAAGAGAAATTAGTCAAGATCAGAACCACGCTACTTGGTACACTGAGTCAGAATAGTGCTTACTCGCGACTCCTTCCGGCGCATTTCGCCACTACTTCTCCGCGTCACATTTGAATTGCGTTTTCTTAGTACCCTCTCGTAGATCTTAATTTCAAACGGTTTTTGTTAATTTTAGGAGTCAAATAAGAAATTAAGAATTTAATGTGTCTATAGAGCATTAACACAGCGTTTTTCTATTGAAAACAGTTTCATTTTGGTAATTACATAACAACTTTTTAATATTTAACAATGTCATCTCTTAATTCTACAAAGCTAATAAAACTATTTCGCAGAATCAGCATAAGAGAAATGGTAGAAGTATTTAAATAACTATTGTAACAGTAAAATGTCTCCTTCAATTTTTTTTCCTGCGATATTTAAATAATTTATCTAATTGTAAAGCCCCTATTTTTGAATATACTAATTTTATATTGCTTATTTGATATCTAGTTTTATACAATTGGACTAGAAATTCTCACAATGTGTGCAATTCAGAACAGGGTGAAGAAATTGAGTTATTAACAAGTAATTTTTGTAATTTTTTTCGTATGAACTCAATTTAATTTTAGCATTTAAAATGAAATAAGGAAAAGAATATGTAAATAACGTATTCAGCTCGGAAAATTTCTTCGGACTTTGATATATCGATATGCTTTATAGTTTCAAGCAGTTTTATTATGAATGTTGGTAGTACGTGAAATTCAGAATTATAAAAACATGAAAATGTAAGTCGGTAATAGTACATTTTTACAACAATTTTCTGTATAAACAATTTGATTTTAGTATTTAAAGCTTTTACCTTTTTAAAGCTGCAAAATTTATATTTTTCAATACTGTTACTTTAATAGTTTTTTACGTGAGTTCTAGTTCCAAGTAATATCATTATGCAGCCTGATTGTGTGTTAAATTTAGAACTAACGGAAGAAATTTAAATTGTCAATAGGACAATATTAAGATTTTTCTAGAAATTACGAAGCGTGATACAGAAATAATTTACTTAGCTGTGAAATTTGTGTTTTTAAAATTATTTTCACTATGAGACTACTCCTATTATGTTTTATAATTTCCAGTAATTTATTACGAATTCTGCTAATCTGTTAAATTTAGAATGAACATTTAAGTTAACAACAGACAATTTTGCCATTTTGCTTGTAGACACGATTTAATTTTAGTATTCTAAATTTTCTAAGCTGTATACGAGAGTAACACACAAATAACATGCTTAGCAGTGAAACCTGCTCTTTTAAATAATTTTAACTTTTGATATATTTTCTAGTCTTAAATAATTTCTATGGACTGGGTAAAACGGAGTCATATCTGAATTCGTGAATGTTTAATTTTTTACTTCAGATTCGGAAAGATGAGGAAAGTAGAACAGGAGTGTCTCAAGAACTACCCTTCTGTCTTATAAGGAACATGGACATAATGGCGGACAAATGCTGTCTAGGACAGGGCTGCCACCCGTTCCGATTCTATCGGGACCGTTCCGATTTTTTACCGGTTGTTCCGCATCCCGGCGCGGTGAGGGTCGGGACGGTAAATGTCTCAATTTTGAACGTTGAGGCAGGAAGTTACAAAAACTACTTCATAATTTTCACCAAGCATGTTTTAAGTTTATTTTATTATTTTGAGTTTAATTCGATAATGTTCTTGTACAAGGCATCTTGTAATCATATGAAATACTGCAGTATTAATTAAGATCGATTTATCATGCATATTTTAAGTATTTATAAGTAACTACTCAAATTACATTTGTCCTCATTTTTTTCACTTTTTCGCATTTTCTTGATTTATAATAATAGTAATAATAATAAATAAAGTATTTTCCGGAACTTGTGTCAGTTATTAAATTGTGTTGACGAATGGTATTTTCAGTAGTAATACTATAAGTATTTCGATATTATCGGGTTATATGTATATAAGTTAAAAACAATGTAAGTAAACGTTAGTACAAATTAATTAAAATAACATTTTAACTTTTATCTTTTAACAGAATGAAAATATTGGATATATGGTTGAGTTTTTCTTGCTGTTTTATTAAATTTTAAATTTAACAAAAAAAAAACAAGTAACTAATAAAATGAGAAAATTATATTTTTTCACATATCCAAAACTAATATTGTGTTTGTATTTTTCAGATTGTGATCGTAAAGAATGTGCCTTAGTTGTAATAATTTTAATGTCTGATGAAGCTAACATCGATTAGCGAAACGTAACTTTTATCTCTTTTTAAATAAAATTTTTAAATTGTGCTGTTGACAAAAACTAGTTTAGAAAAATTAGTTCTCTCTTGTAAAAAAATAACCATAGCTGAAATTGTCTCCGATTTGGAATTAGAAAAATTTCTGGAAAAGATAAAGACCTTTGAGATAACATTACTAATTCTTATATTTTTTCTACTTTCCAATATTAAATAATCTAAAAAAACAGCTGTGTATCAAAATTAGTTATTGCTTATGGTTTAAAACAAATTTTATTATGAATTTTGAAATGTGTTAAATTTCTAGAAGAAACTTGAAATTTAAGTCTTGACTCAGAAATGTTCACTTCTTTGACGAAACGATTTCTTTGGTATTGAAACGTTTTTCAATTTAATTATAGTTTACATATGATGGGCGATACTTAAATAGCCGACACAGCTGTGACTTGTATATATTTCATTTTTTTTACTTTTTTATGATTTCTAAGCAATTTTATTACGAATTCTGAAAATCTGTTAACTATCTAGGTTAAGAAACTGAAAATTTAAGACGTTAATGGGAAGTGTTTACTTTTTGTAGAAAGGATTTGAGGTTTATACAGGTTCTGGCAGAATGACCGACTCTATTTCAATTGTTAATAACTGTTTCAAATTTTAAAATATTTTTAATTTTTTTTTCAAAAATGCAAAGTAAAACCTTGCCAAGTTTAGTTACAATATAATTTATTTATTAAAAATATTAGGTTTTGAAAATAACATCACCAAACTTCATTTTCACACTAATACAGATTAACCTAATCCTTAATTTGATTAAATTCATCAAGTTGGGCAATTTGATTAAATTCATCAAGCTGGGCCTATCAAACAGAACTCATCGCCGTATTTTAAAGGATTTAAAATGCCATCCTTACAAAGTTCAAGTCGTGCATCAATTACTACCGCGAGATTTAGAAGTTCGGGTTACGTTTTCTGAACAATTCCTTCAACTACTAAATAATAACCAAATTAATTTGGAGCAAGTACTAATATTTTTAATAAATAAATTATATTGTTACTAAAATTTGCAAGTTTTTACTTTACATGTTTGAAAAAAAAATAAAAATATTTTAAAATTTGAAACAGTTATTAACAATTTAAATAGGGTCGGTCATTTTGCCGGACCCTGTATTTAAAAGTATAATAATTTAATTGTAAGCTTTTTAAGAGCGACGATACTTAAATAATTTATTCACACAGCTATAATATTTAGAATTTTTTTAGTATTATAACTTTTTTAGTAGGAATTTTGAGAGTGTGTTAATTTCCAGGAGAAGAAAGTGGATGTTTTTGCGCAGAAAAAAACTTATTGTAGTATTGCAAAGTCTTAAAATTTAGTTATAAGCTATATATGACGACTAATTATCCATTTGTTCAGTATTTTTAATTATGCTTTAAAATCAATTTTATTTATTACTTATTAATAGCCACATAAACTAACAGGCAGGAGGCCTAGATCAAGTATCTGCTGCAATATACATATTCAAACGGAAACTCGAACTTATAATCAGTATTAAAGTATTACGAATTCTAAAAATGTATTAAATTTCAATACGAAATTTTCACTTTTTTTTAAACGATTTCTTTGGTATTTAAACGTTTTTCAATTTAATTACAGATTACATACGATGGGCGATACTTAAATGATCCAAACAGCTGTGACTTTTATATTCTTTTTGATATTTTTACTTTTTTATGATTTATAAGCAATTTTATTATGGATTCTGAAAATGTGTTAAATTTCTAGGTTAAAAAACTGAAAATTTAATTGACTTAGGTATATATTTAAAACTATTCAAATTTAGTTATAAGCTATATATGAGAAGCGACATTTAAACATTTACACAGCTGTGATGTTTATACTTTTCAATATTGTTTCATTGATACTTTTTCATGTTTTGCAAGCAACTTTATTGTAGACTCTCTCTGATAATTCAGAAATAAAGGAAGAAATATGGAATTTATTTTAGTTTGTCAATAAGTGTTTACAAACATATATCTATAAGCACTTTTTAAATTTAATATTTTATATAAGAGGGGTGGTATATAAATAATTTACTTGGCTGTAAAATCTGTATTTTTACTTCCTTTTACTATAAAGGAAGTATTGGATTCACCCCAAAAATTCGAAATTGAGTTTTCAACGGATCTTCACGTTTTAGAGTCCCCTGATCCCAAAAAACATATTTTTTTTCATTGGTCTGTGTGTCTGACTGTGTGTCTGTGTGTCTGTCTGTGAACAGAATATCTCAAAAACGAAAAGAGGTATGGCGTTGAAACTTCATATATAAGTTTTATATACTATGTAGATGAGACAGCAAGCTTTTGAAGTAAATCGCGTAACCGGAAGTAGGTGTTTACTCTTGTGATTTTTAAATTTTTTTCGATTTTTTCAAAAACGGCTCTAACGATTTTTTTGAACTTTACATTTTTCTTACATTTTTAATGTGTATTGATGTGAGATAGGTGATTTTCCAGTTGAATACTTCTAAAGTGGGTTTCTTTTGTTTTTTTTTTCTATTTTTTTTTATTAACTCCTATTTTAAATAAAACACCCGGTATATTATTACATTTTTGAATTCACCTTAAAATTCTAGAGAAAATTTGTCTCTTCAACTAACACTCGATTTTGTACCGTTTTTGTAGAATTTGTAATTTTTGAAAATTTTTAACAAATGGTTAAAAATTAAAAATGAAATTTTTGACTAATTATAAGATCACTGTAAAAGGAAGTTGTGTGAGTGTATCACACCAGATTTTTTTGTTAGAATTTGACATTTTATTTGTATTTCGGGTTTAAAGAAATTGTAATATGAATTTTAATAATGGGCTATATTCGAGACTGTAAGTAATGAAAAATAGAAGTAGAAGAGTAACCAGTAAGATTTTTTCATGGTTTTATTGGGAAGATAAATTTTATTTCTGAAATTTAGTAATTATTGAAATTTAGTGCTAGTGTTTTGACATTTAGGGGAGAGGTAATATACGAGGGGTGTTATTTAAATAATTTACTTAACCATATGTAAAACGTAAAAATATGTTTTTAATATTTTAATTTTTATTGTTTGAGTTCATATATTTTCCAAAAATGATTTATTGAAATTTAAATATTAGCCATATAAACATTTTAAAATTATTTCTGATTTATGTAAATAGTGAATTATTAATAACAAATATTTTTCAGCACTAATTCTATTATTTTTAATTTTTTACTCACTTCTAAACTTCCCCCTAACAATCCCCAAGGCGACGTGCCTCGGGGACGTCTTAGGACACTCCTCAAAGTACTCGGTCTTCCGGACGTCGCAGGTCTCGACGGTGGAGTAGCTCCTGCCGAGAGTCCTGTTACTATTCTTCTGGGTGGCGTTGATGTTCCCCAAGGAGCACCTCCTGCCCAGCATGCGGTTCCAGATCGTGATATGCTCCTTCATGTTTGCGTTTAACTTAACCACCTTAAGTCAGCAACCACTTCGAAGTCACAGATGCACTTAGCTTTCGTAAAGATCGCGTCAGTCGCGGGCGCGCGCGTTTTCAAACATAGCAGGCCGTGCGTGGCTGCGATTGCAATCTCTTCGCCGGGAGATTAAGTTTGTATATATAGTTGGTATGTTTCGACAAGTCAACTTTCACTCGGCCAATCGCCGCGAAGCTCCCACCGGCCGCTTTTGGGCTCTTATCTGCCACCAACAGGTTTCATATTGTCCAAGCCAGCAGCCAAGGATGAGCACCTCGCGAATGCGGCTCTTGGCATTGGTGGATGCTCGTACTGCCGGTTGCCCGATTTTTACAAAAGTCGGGAGTTTGTAGCAAAAGCTCTTCGTTTTTTTGGTTCTAAACACCCCTACCTATTTGTTTGCATATTTATTAATATTAAGATACCCATTGGGAACAGTTGGCAACTGATGAAAATAAGAATACTGATTACTAATATTTGTCGTTTCTAATAAAAAAATATAATGAATCAATTTCTCTACTTCTGTACCCATATTTCTAGTTAATTTTTCTCTCTTGGCCGATTTTTCATTACAGTTTTGCCATTCTCAACCTCCAATACGGTCTATCTTCCCAATCTTCTCATTTAACTTCTGGTCGACTCATTTTCTTCTTCCACTAGGTGACTAGGCTTTAGGCCATCGTCATCCGAACATGGGCGAACCATCTTAGTGTTTTGTTTTTTAGTATTCGTCTAGTTGCTATCTTTACTTCTATCTCTCTCCACAGATTTGTGTAGTACGCTATAAACGTGGTCTCATGAAATCTAATTTCACAGTTCTTATTTTATCTGTTATCTCACCAAGTTAATTTTTTACAATTATTTAAAAATGTTTTTGTTCGTTTAGGAAGATTTCGGTTCCAGATTGTTCCATAGAGTGCGTGGGCTGCTCTTTCTCATTTTCTTATTTTATTCTCTACATCCTCCTCTGCTCCTTCTGTACTTGTTGTTATTAAGCCTAACTAATTACTTGGCCTATGAGTAAATTGTGTGATGCCTTTTCAGCACTCATACCTTATATTCGGTCTTTTTAAAATTCGTGAAAAAGTATCGCTGGTCGTACTCCTTCAGTTTTTGCGCCATGTAGTGACTGTATTGTTTGTATCTTATATAGGTATTCCCATTTTTCTACTCCGTTGTTCCAATGTTTGTTCCAAATATATGTTAAAAGTGTAGGCAATGACGTACATCGCTGTTTTAATCCATTAGACACTATTCTATTGATTTTGTTAATTTATTTACGTGAGCTTTTATATTTCAATATAAGCTGACATATGTTGTTCCGTTTTAGCTTTTATTAGTATTTCGAACAGTTTACTCATTGCTTCTTCTCTTCCAGTTTCGTACTAAAAATTTCTATTTTGTAATTATTTTTTCTATTCCCAACTCTTCCTTCGCTGCTGTATGTACGCTATACGCTAATTTTTAGTTGAAGTTTTTTTCACTACACTTTGAAATAGGTTTTGACTTAATTTCATCTGAGGTGAGCGATAGTAATTAATCTTTTAATATACAGTCAATTTACACGTTTGTGTATCTTGTAATATTTAGATATAAAGCTATTTCGTTAGTTTATTTGAATTTAAATAGATTTAACTTGAGCGCTGATACACATGCATTCGGCAAAGCGACCCGCGTTTTTAAGTATGCAGTTTTTGCAAGCGATACCGGATGTTAGTGTTAAAGCGCGAAAAAAACTTTGAGTGCAACAATTTCAGATTTATTGCTCTGCCAAATTGTGCCAACGCCCAACCAACTGAATTCCATACGAGGCATTGAAATAGGCCCCTGCGTAATTCTGCGGGATCTGAATGACAGTCAGTTTTGAATACAAGCTGACAGTATCTCCAGCGAGACGCTGTAAGAATTCTAGACTGGGATCAGTGCTGGCAAGCAACGTGAATAATCCTGCCCCAGGTTAGAAACAGCTGCGTTGCGTACATACACGCAATTATTAAAGGTTGGTGACTCTCATCTTCTGGAGATTGCAAAAATTGCAGTTTGCATCATATTGCATCAGCTGGTGGCTCAAAGTAGAAGACGGTTTTAAGCGCGTCCTAAATCCATCTTTTTCGACTTTGACGTATGTATCGGGTTACCGTACGAAGCACAGTAAACTGCACATTTTGTGTGAAACCAGGTTGTGTGCATAAAATCTCCAAGACGAATTTCGATGCAGGTTAATGTTCGCGTATAAGGCATTTTTTTTATACCGTTGTTTCAATGTAAATGTCTTTCAGATATAGTCGTGATATAAGTATTTGCCTTGTAAATGCGAGTAAAAATCAGCAAATTCCAAAAATGTATCTATTATTAGTAGACACACTTCTGTTTAGAAACAGCCATTTATTCTAGGATATAATTATAGTTGCTTTATTGTTTTAATATGTATTTAAAGCCAATATATATTTGTGTTACGTTGATTGTGAGTATATTGGCTATTTATTTTAGTAGCAGATTGAAGTATCTATATTCAGAGTTAGAATCCAAACAGGGTCACTTTCAAAGCGTTGTTGCATTGATGTATCCGTGACCACGTCTAGGAAAAAGGTAAACATTTCTCTTGTTACAAACTAAGCTACCTGGCAACAAAAGAACACATAACTACAAAAATTAAACACAACGACGGGGATTATTACAACTTTTATAGAGTTGCATCTATAATCTGTCATGTTCTCTTGTCTAAAAGTTACGTTCTATAAGAAAATTTTTCTAGTCTTTCCCTTTACTTTTTCGTATTATCTTCGTGTTCTTTCTTGTCGTTCTTCCACTACACAAAAACGTTTCTATAACAATGTGGTGCTTTGGATTTATCCATATGTATTTGCGAACGCATTTATGATGAAGATAAGTATTAGTTACGTATAATCAACCTACTCCTCCGCGTAGGATAAGTAATAAGTTGTCGCCTTCCCTCCAACACAATTGATACATGATGAAAGGCAATCGGAAAACACTGTAACAGTTTTTTTAAACCTTTTCACTGTTCTTTATGTACGTTCCACTCTATGTAAAATCTCCAATACCATAGGTTGACTGTGTTTACTGCTGTTTTCCATTTGTTCGTCTAGGTCTCTAGGATATTAATCAAATCCTCTCGCGCATTGACTTGCACATCGTCATTTATAGAACATACATACACAGTTGTCAAATTCTGTGCCATTGGGTGTCTTTTTCTATTTATGTTATTTAATGAGCAGCCAGTATTCGATCAAGTTATTGGACCTGTTCGAATAGTGCAGAAATCGACATAAGAAAGTACTGATAATGTGATATACTCAGTCGAACGTTTAACTATGATACCATAGAATTTTAGAACCTGTCGTGCAACTACAAAGATTTTAGTAACTCAGATTGGCAATCATATGGTAAAAATATAGGCAGCAACTGAAAGGCTACAAGAAAAGGTCAGAGTCTTTAATTTGCATGTCAACAAAGTTTAGGTTTGCTCGAATGGAATTCGTGAACCCGCAGTATATTAAATGTCATCTCTCTTTGTCTCAGATTGATTTAATGAGGCAGAGAGGCTGTATCCGATTTTTAATTAGACGTTGTAATAGGTTTAAATCAATTAGCAATAAACATAACTAAGTTTTAAACGGGAAGTGTGGTTAGAGTAGCGTTTCAATATACAGCCGATTTGCATATGTCTGTTAACTGTTTTTCGTTATGTGTTTATAATTATAAGTTCTAAACGCGCACCAAGGTGTTTATGGATTTTGCACCCATATGCTGGCACATACCGGATGCGATATCGTGTTGCAGAGCGAATCAGTCTTGGTTTGAATCTTGCAACAGAGACCAACGTGTTCTGGACCAGTAAAGTTGCTTTGTTTGTGTGCATAAGTAAACGTCGGCAAATAACTTTTGGAAGGTGCGTTCCCGCGCCAGCTGAAATCGAAGTTGCTACGTTCCCTGGGAAACTACAAACGAAGAGAGGATTTACAATAGTAGCCGGTGAGCTATACGGAGGTGCCGAGCTCCTGCAGACATTGCAGTTTGGCGATTCAGTCAGAACGCCAGCAAAGAAAATAATTACGTCATTGAGTGACGCAATAGCGAAGGGTCTGCCGGATCAAACTGTAGGAGCCCAAGTCCAGGTAGTTCGCTAATGCATTCGTTAGTCATCAGTGCAGGTGGGTGATTTGATTACTGTAATTTGCGACGCAAAAGTTGCCATTGATACCGACGTCAAGTGAGTCATAGAGCACTAAAGAACTCACATGTGCAGTGCGAATGGGCACATGGGCACTAGGCTGCCAGCATAAAAGCGTGTAAAAGTTTGGGTTAATTATATTTAATATAAATACATAGTAAAAGTCGTAGTTGGACAATATTATTCGTTGTGTTTGGTACATAATTTAATGTTACGAGTATTGTGTGGATAAATGTGGGATAAAAATAGTAGCATGTTTTTAACAGGCTACATATACATTGTTGTTGTTCATTTGAGTGTAAACAAATAGGATTTTATTTGGAATTCCTGGAGTTAACGTTTTCAGCTTAACATGAGTTCGGGTTAATTGCTGGGTTCATTTCAATAGGGGCTATTTTAACGACGACTGAAGTAAATAAAGCATTCATTGCTATTGAGCTAACTGGCAATAAGTGAGAACAAAATTAATTTATAAAAGTGTAGGGAGGCTACAAATAGTTGTGTTATAAGTTAGTCTAAAGAAGTCATGCATCATAATATTCATCATATTAAACTCCTTATTAATAGAAAAGAAAAATTTACCATGCGATATTGAAAGGACAAAGTTTAGATTATTATCGGACTTTTTCCACTGTCTTGGGTGTTTATCACAAGACGTTTCGGGAGTTTTTGATCTACTTCCATGCTCAAGTGAATGAACTCCTGGTTAGAAAGACTGATTTTTGTACGTCTTTTTACGTACACTCATATGTAAGTAATAGATTTGTCAATAAAAAATGGTTTTACAATAATACTTATCTAAATTAATAAATTTTTTAGGAACGTCTCTGCAGAAAAAGTTTGAAGGATAAATATGCTCCATCGATAAGGTCTATTTTATTATTTAAATAAGTGCGATGAGTTTTGATTAAACTAAAATTTTATTGAATTTCTTAAATAATAATAAATAAATATTAATCTTTCCAACTACTTAACTTGCAATTACAATTACAAAAGTAAAGAAAGTCCAAAAAACCATATTGATCTTTACCTAATGAAGGGTTTTCTATTTCTTCTAGGTATTGTTCAAGGTCTATTTAAGGGCATCACGTTAGAGGTTATTAACCAGGAGGTGTTCCATTGCCTGCGTCATGGAAAAGCAGGACTAAAACTCGAACTGGCTCGGGTAGAAACTCAGGTAGTAAAAGAATCACATAATATCATCGAGTAATTTAGGGTTTATAGGCGTAATTTTAGTAATTTAGTAATTTTTAATCTTATGATTTTGGGGAATGTACCTGTACGAGTATTTATACTTGATAGCTACTAAGTTTGCCATAGTTTCCCCTTAAGGGTGTTTAAATTACCAGGGGGTGTCAAAGAGTTTTTTACATCAATAAGTCCGCTAGCTTACGAAAACTTTTAAATTCACTGAGGTACTATGCTCAGCTAATTTGCTACAAATTGAAACAGACTTCAAAAAGAATAAATACCTTAATAACCTGCATTAGCTATATACAAAACTATAATAAATTAGGACTGGGTATTTTAATTAACGACAATAGATATGATACAAAATGCCATACCATAGCACAGTAAAATTTTCACCTTAAAAACGACAATTTTACTACCAGTTAATATCAGCACTCGTATAAATTAGAAACGCGACCTACGCTACGAGAAAATGCTCAATATTTAAATAGGTACATATATATCTCTGGGCGATTGCCTAATTAGAATGGAAAACCAAAAAGAGAAAGTGCACACATACCTACAGTTTACGGCTTCAAGGCTAAAATCGCGACCCCCGAAAATTCGCAGTCAAATTCGATGACAAGCAAGTGAATTAAAAGAACACCAATCTTGCATATGCCGATCACTAATAAACAGCCTCAAACTCAGGTTAGGGTCGCACCACGACCGTACGCTTGCTATTGGCTCAAAGAGAACAAGAAAAAACATCGCCTCAGGTGTGCGAGAACAATTTAACGATACTTGGCCTAGTTACGCATTACAGTTGATCGATCTATCTCGCGTGACTGAAGACCGCTCACAAGGAATTCGGCTGCCTTGATAACTGTACAAGGGTAACATCATGACTGTTTTTCAAACTGCAGTTTTATGTTTGAAACATTTTAATAAGTAACGAAAAAGGTAGTAACACAGTTAAATAAAATATAGTCACACTGACGTTTAAAAACGAAAGTTGGCACTACTTCCGGTTTTACCGGCAATGCTATAAAGGTAAGTTTTACGATATTTTCTTTATTTTCCTATCAATCAACTTTTGGTAAAACTATTTCTTTGTATTTTAAATAATACACAAGTTATAAGTTTGTCTCCGTACTCCTGGGACACACTGTATACTCCAATACGTAAAACTACATTACACTGAACCAAATATCGACGTAAATACAACGAAATTGTACGTTAAATTAATTAAAAAATTATTAATATTTGTCCAACGAACGTGTTTATCATATTAATAATATGCTTTCATAAAAATATAACACCGTTCATAAAGTTATGATATGTTCATTGAATATACGAAACAATACAATAAAGAAGTTGACTGTAACAATGAACCAAATTATTGGATACTAATAACCGCGGTGATCATACCGATCAACAAGTTCGTTGAGTCAATGTATCGAGTACATAAATCAACAACAGAGTTTATTGGGAGTACGGGAAATTTAATTAATGATATTATTAGGATAATAACTGAGTTTATTAATATAAGGTTACAAATGATAAATCAATGATCAAGTTCTTTAATATTATAATAACTTTATTGAATTGATTCGTTCATATAACAACACTGGTCATTGATTTTTATTCATTTAAATAATTTAACAATAATCCAGTAGTCGATCAATTATGTGAACTAATTAAAACCAAGCCTGTTCATACAAACGAGATGTTCACTCGATCGAATAAGAATTCCCTTTGAATCGTGGAAGAAAAGCTAGGCTGAAACAATAATTTCGCTGTAATTTTGTTTACAAGGCAAGACAAAAAATAGCAATTACCTCCATGACAAAATAGCAAGAAAGTGCTCATTTTTTCACGATTTGTGGGGATTTTGTTGTATTTATGTTCAAGTCAAGAGATATAAATATATAAAGGAAATGTGGGTTTTTAAATTTATACATCATTAACACTAACTTTTTAAGAAAAATTTTATTCATTTCAAAGTTTAATTACATGTCAACAAAGCATCTGACAAAATATGGTAAAAAAAGGTATCAAGAAACATTCAAAACATGGGGGATTCAGGAAAAAAATCTAAATTAAATACATACATTATATTGTAGCATCTCTCTACATCAGAAGTTGGTAAATGAGTATTTTATGTCATCAAAATATATGTAGATTTCCATTGTTTTTATTATATTTTCACCCACACACAAAGTCAGCGGTTGAATATTGTTCTTGATTGTCTTTAGGTGACGAATGTGGTCTTCAATTTTCTGAGCACATTTACCGACGAATACAAATGATTCTTGAAAATCTTTGATAGTGTATTTAGTCGTGTTTTTCTTTCCTGTTGTCGGATCTTTCCGCACTGTTTTCTGGGTTCTCACTAAATACCCATGCAGAGACCACTTTATGGCAGCATCTCGACTATCTGTAAGACAAAACTGTATATAAGTAAACATTCCTTTTGAAAGTTACTCAAAAACCTACTCTCATTTAGTCTTTCCTCTCTAAGTTAGTCCAGTAGGCCTCGAATATTTCTATCTTTGACATTATTGTCAACAAGAAGGAACAAACATTATGCGTTTCTGCAAGTACAAAAATTATTTGCAGTTTCCAGAAACCAATATCGGCGCATATGTATTGTATACTATATAATCGGTGTAGACACTTACCTTGATCGAGTAAGAACAGTTGCACAAGTGCATACAATCACTTATAAAAAATTTGCAAACTTAAAACGTGGAGCGTTACGTCGCTGTCGTAGCTTCAGAAGTACAAACTGATTCTGAAATACAATATGCAATACCCATCGAAACTTAAAAATGCACATTTGCTTAATAACCGAGTGTGTTGCCTCAATAAACATTTTCATTGATACAATAACGCCGTTCATCACCTAATGAACTTCAACGTTGATATTATAAATCCTTTTAGTCGAACTATAACTTGATTATAAGAATACGAATTTTGTTATCAAACCAACGAATGTCGGTTATTAGTCGATGACATAGTACCTTGAAATGATGTTGTAGATTATTGAAACTTTTTGCTGTATTTAATAAATGCGTTTATTAATATAACGTTGGTACCAATAAAAATGTTCGTTAAATATACAACAATTTTAATGTAAGGAATAAATAGTTACATTGAATTATGATCAGTCGTACTTAATTTTCAATGAATGAATATTTATTGTTTTGATGAATGCGATTATTAGTTAATGAAGTAGGGAGCATTTTTATTTCGTTATATTAACGAATCGTACGTTATATCAATTAAATGACCCTAACAAACGCCGTTTATTGATATCACGAACGATATTTTTTTCAGTGTACTACTGAAAATATACATAAATGTATGCAAGAACATGTCTGAATATCGATGTTTGCATAATATAAAACGGGTAAATTGTTCAACATTCTACAAAATATCGATAATTGAAACGGGTGAAGATAAAAACTTTAAACAAGAAGAGGTGTTTTGTATAGAAAAATCTTGGAAATTCAGTGAACGAAGATTAGAACGCTTTGTAGTCGATATCATACAACAAATACAATCAGAGTAGTCTAAAACAAAATACAAGTAATTGAAATGAAAGAAAATGTAGCAGTCTTGGAATTCTCAAGTAGTTGTACTAACCCAGAAAATTAAATTTTAAATATAGATATTATTCCTTCATGCGATTTTGTAATATTTAGCGAATTGTGTAGTTACGAATTGTTTATAATTAAAACGTTTTATTGTGTACACTAAGCAATCCCCGATGGCCCTATTCGAGACTAACAAAATTTCTTGTCATGCAGTTCCCGGAGAACTGACAACGCTGTAATGAACTGGTTTTTGCTAGTTCAATGATAGCAGGTAGTTGTTGAGTTATTTGCGTCCTTGTTTGTGTGCAACGCCCAAAACATTTTCATATCATATTGGCCATTGAACTTATTAGATAATCAGGATTCCTTTGTGATATTTTTTATTTTTATTCGAATAGTAGCTGAATATAGAGCTCATTTTAGTTGTAAAACTGTGTATGCATATTACATTCCTTCTTTGATTCTATGTATTCTTCTAGGGTTAATGTTAAAACAACTTGAAAACCCTATCTTTAGCAATTTAGAAATTGAGGTAACATAAGGAAAACGTTGCCTAGTATTTATATTGTTTGAGATTTTTGCAATTATCGGAATTATCAATATTAAAATCCAACTCCAGTTTAGGCCGCGTTGTTATTGTATGCAGACGTCCAGCAGCTTTTTTTTTTAAATTTCACTGTATACACTTTGAAAGTAAGATGCGACTTATTTGATAATACCAATGAATTTATATAAAAATTTAAGCAAATGGAACCAAATGGAACAATGAAGAAATTTAAACTTGCATCAGTAATGGTGCAAGACTTTCCAAATAATTAGGAACTGAAGAAGCTAAAAGTAACAAATAATATTTTCATTGGTTCTGAATCGAAAAATACATATAAATATATTCCGAAATGTTCATTTTACAGTATAAATTAATGGTGCTTTTTTTTACATTTCGCCACATTACAAGAATACAAACATTAATATATGAACTTTTCGAATAGACAATAGCTCTTCATACTTTAACGATTCTGAGATCAGCTTTGAAATACATACAACGGCAGTGCCTAATTAGAATAGAGAAGGAGAAAAAAGTGCACACATACCTTCAGCTTAGAGTTTCAAGACTTGTGTCGCGACGTCAGGAAAAGTAGTTAAGACCCAAATATCTTCGATAAGTCAACCATACAAATACGTGATAGCACCACTGAGCTAGAACATTATTCTTGCCCTCGTAAGTCACAATAAATTAGCCCTAAACTAAAACAAAGGTTAATTCGCAGTAATCGCGTGCGATTAAGTAAAAAGCGTCTGAAAAAGAAAACGACAAACAAAAAACATCATTGCAGGTGTGCGGAGACAATTGAATAAGACTTCGCCTACTTACACATGACAACGGATCAGTAATCAATCTCGTGCAACTGAAGGTCGTGCAGAACGAGTTCGGCGACCTTAATAACTGTAAATCGTCGAGCGGCCGGCGACGGGTAGCCAAAATGCATAACACGAAGGTATAGTTAATGGTACATTAAAGCGTAACGCTTTTACCCCTAACAATCAACGCTATTATTTATTAATTTAGAATTTAGAATATACAAAGTATTTTTTTAATCTGTCTTGTATTGTCTTAATTTTTCTCATTTTATTTCTTGCTATTTATTACTTCGACTATTGATATGCCAATCTTATAAACTAGTAAGAAACTTCTGGGTGTATAAAATATTCAGGAAGTTCTTTATTTTTCAATTTCAACTGCTCACAATTTACTTTAAATAATCTTTTAAGCTTTTACATTCTTTTTGCCTCATGTGTTGGAACTCGTTTATTGAGCAGACCCATTCATTTCAAACTACAAGCCCAATTTAAAATGTTTGCATGTATGAAATATTGAATCTCGTTACTTTCAAATAATAATTTTATGAATTTTGTTTTAAATATGCATTTAAGTACTTCTTTATTATATTACTGTTTCTAGTTATTCCATTTTACATTAGTTGGATATTTGGAATATTCTCATTTTTTTGCCTACCTATTGTAATGATAAAGACGGCCGGGCTATTGTGTTGCATTTAAAGAAATTATTATTAATTGATTAATGACGATATGTTATGAGTTGCGTTGTTATATTGCCAATTTATTAGGTGGGTATGTAAAATTAGTAGATAATATACTGGCTTTTACATAAATTGTTTTGATTTTTATTGAATACGATGGTTTTTGTGCTGCCTATTTGACTAATGGGATGACCTAGTATGAGATTTTTTTAAATTATAAGACAAATGTCAAATTATAGTAGCCTAACCTCACATTTCTAATACAGAAACAAATTGGAGTAGACTTAATTTTAAACAATTACGTCAACTACTGCATATCGAAGCGTTTTCTAGATGATATAACTTAAATTAGCAACGCCACTAAAACAAAACACGCCCAAAGGACGCTACCAGAAAATTCACTGTTTCTTAAGAAAAACGTGCTTTTAACTTTAATTTTCTGTTCGTACGACTGATGCTTAGGACTTTATCGGGCTACCAGCAACTGCCTCAAAGACTGGGCCCTCTTTTTATCGGATAGCCTGCCCTGCAAGCCCCCCGATGACTTGTCAATGCAACGCTGCTCCCGGCTCCAATCTCAACCCCTGTGCCCACAGCTATAGCTCTGCTGCGATACACAGTGGTTGCTGGCTATCCTGGGCTTCAAGGCTTCTGCTTCTTATTTGGACCACAAACAAATCACCGCCGAAAAACACCCCAAAAGCAGATGCACAGCTCAACACTATTATATATATTGCTATGAACACATTTTAGTAGCTTTATATTTTGAATGATAATCATTAGTAATTAATAACTTTTTATCAACAAAACAGATATTTATTATAAGAATGTCCAGAAAATGTCATAATATTATCTTCAGAATTGTTAAAAATAGCATAAGCCATGAAAATAATTGATAGAATGACGTTTTTAAAATAGCTTTATCTTTGTTTAAAAACAAATTAAAATGAGAGAGAGCTTGGCATTTCATGCAACAAAGGTAAACTGTAAACAAAACAATTGGGGTGGCTTCTTCAAGAGGTTTGGCTGTGTTTTTGCCAAGCTGCTCCGAAATAAGTTATTTCTGTGTGTTAATAAATACCCAAGTTAGCTAAATTTAGTGTTTCATTGAGTGATTGTGTCCTGGGTTATTTGTGGAAGTTTTTCCTTTTATTGGGCTTTCCCACAGGTAAATACGATGCGTAGAATTGGTCCAGTTGAAGCGGTGGTATTTAGGTATCATTCTACGAAGGTCCAGCCAGTTTTATAAGTTTTTGTACGCGTGTATAAGCGAGCAGCGTATGTGCAATGCAGCGGAGCCTTAGATTTGTGGCTCCAGCTTCAAAGAAATCGATTCAAGAAGTGTCCGAGAGTTGTAGTCGATCACCAGAGGGCCCGAGCGCAGATTTGAGCCTTGCTAACTGCAGGCGTACAACGCCGAGTAGTCCGGAGCATCGCATGAGTTCCATCAAGGGGCAGGTAGCCCCGTTTTTTGCGGAGAAGCCATCAAAAGGTCTGATTTGCCACCTTAATGTGTTAGTTTTGTGATTGTGTTTCGTTAGCGCCCCTTTAGCGCGTCACTTTCGGTTCGTGGCGTGGGTAGAAGTGTTTTGTTTTAAACCGCGGAATACTTACGTTTGATTACGATCGCATAGCAACAGCGTCAATTGCATAGACATCAAGAATTTAATTAAAATTCGGAGCTTCTTTATGTATTTTTGAGGCTAGAAAACTTTTGATTTTGTGTAGGTGCCATCAGTTAAATATGACCAGTTCAAATCCCATTAGATAAATAACGATATACAGGGTGCTTACAATGAAATGATTAATTTAAAATAGGACCTTCAATAATTAATAATAGCAAAAGCAAGCAATAGTAATTTTAATTTTAATATTGCGACCTAACCCTGAGGGTGATTTAATAATAATTATAATTAAGTTTAAAATAGAAATATTAGCTGGGCACAGTATTAATAATTAAATAGTATAACAGTATATATCATCTGTAGAGGCACCAGGAAATAATGCAAACCGCTGCAGCCTATCTAAATCGTAAATTGTAAAAAAACGTATTTATTATAACTTTTGCTTTGCTTTTTTTGGGAAGCCGAAACACACACAACTTGGGTGCTAACCCCAATTATTTATTATTGTTATTTCATCTTTTCAAAGCTTCCTATGATTACAGTTTCATTTTTTTAGTCGAGGCTAACGCGATTTTACAGTTTCAAATTACACTGCATTAAGTTCATTGTATCAAGCAAACAGGAAAATAAGATTAATAATATAAATAAATAAGAATAATAATTGTTTTTATTAAGTATTTTGTACATTTTTAGGAAATTAGTTCAAGATCAAGATGTAATTTAGTTCTCTCTGATTTGGTAGTTCATTTGCATCAATCGGTATATCTCAAGTTACGGAAAGCTGCAATTTGATCATGGCATGCTGCGAATGAGTTTTTTTTTTTGAACACACTATATATTCCCATTGGTTTTATTATAAATACATTCAGAAATGTTCATTTTGCAGTACAAATTAACGGTGCTCTTTTATATTTCGCCACATTACAGAAATTCAAATATTAATATACGAACCCTTCGAGAAAAATTCTTCCCATTCTAAATGCTTAATGCAAAATTTAATAAACTAAATTTCTTTTCTGGTGATTAACCACAATCGGTGTTTTCTTGACCAGTTTTAGATATATCCAGTAGGTTTTAGACAAAAGTGAAATTGCAAAAATTCCCGGAACAACAAAAATGAAAGCTTCAACAATATTGAGAAAAAACTTAAACCTGTAGTTAGTGCTTATTAGAAGTCACGCTTAGACTAATTTATTTGATTGTGTTCTGGTTCAGAGTTTCTAACAATTAAGGTTG
This sequence comes from Agriotes lineatus, assembly GCA_940337035.1. Taxonomy (NCBI): domain Eukaryota; kingdom Metazoa; phylum Arthropoda; class Insecta; order Coleoptera; family Elateridae; genus Agriotes; species Agriotes lineatus. Next base: position 137,322 of record CALNHX010000144.1, read on the forward strand.
ACAAATTTGAGTGTAAAAAAAAAGAAAATGTCTGCTTGATGTAATATTTGCTACACATTTTAATGGCAGAACTTAGAAAATTCAGAAAATTATAATTGCTAGAAAATGAGACATGCAAATTCAATTGTTCAATTAATTTCGTGACGCAATTTGGGGATGCCACCGACATCCTATTTACAATATAACAAGAAAATAACACACGCAGGAGAAAATAACTTATAAACAGCAGGAGACAGGACAAAGTATTTAGTATGTGCATTTAAATTTTTTGAAGTAAAAAAGTGGGAAATCCAATTAACGTAATCTAGATGCGGCATCAGTTTTGCACATGGGCAATCTTCGACCAACATAAATGTTAATTAATTATGTTTAACTTGTTAGCAAAAATCAGAATGAATGATCGAGGGTGAAATTTCTTTGGATTTTATTGTTAGGTGAAATACTAAAATACGTACAAGAATCCGAGTTACAGAAATTATAACTATAAATACAAACACAGGACTTTCCTCAATCCTTACAATAATTTTGTTTGTTAAAAAATCCTAATGGTTCTAAAGGCGTAGAATGTAAAAAATGGTTTTTATTACTATTAAAAACTAGAGCTGCGGCTTTTAAAAAACCTTCGGTTTCCCCAAGAAAATTACTATTTCCCGTTTATTGAAGGAATTATTTTATGCCACCGTGCACTGCTATTACCTACCTAATTAGGATATGACAACGCAAGAAGCTTTAACTCGATTGATGTTGAAAGTGCAACTAATACATAATTGTCTCCACGTTGCGTAGTTGATTACGCAGATCATGTAATTTCAGTTTACAAAAAATTTAGGTGCAAATTACCTCTGTAAGATTTCAATAAAAGCCAATTAGCTATTATTGCTCGATTTACGTATAGCTTGTTGAAATTGCCCCAAGACACGTAAAAACAGAAGGAATTATTTAAAAGGCTACTTAAAACCAACATTTTGGAATATAAACAAATGGTATGTTGTATATAGGTAGCTGGCAAAATTTTTTATATTTTCGAAATTTCATAAAGAGATAGCAGCTAGTGATGTTGACAAGTTCTTGAGATCAATAATAAAATAAAAAGTTGAACAATATATATTTCGACACCTTGGTGTCTTCTTCAGTTGTATAAAAATTGTAACACATTAAAATCTGTAATTGAAACAACACATACAGTATTGCATTTTAAAAAATAACTGTGTAGAATATATGAACAAATTAACTTTTCTCAAATTTTTTTACCTGTTAGACGTTTTGTCAGTCATATTTAATAGTTGAAAACTTTTTTCATTGTATTATTTTTTTCCTCCAGCATCATTGAATTGATTTATTAATATTATTTCCCATATACTTTAGAAATTTTCATTTTTATTTTATAAAATGTAAACCAATATTTAGTTTAAACTATGAAAAAATTAAATTTATATAATACAATATTTGAAAATCAAATGGGAAAATTAAAATTTCTTTAATTTGCACGTAGGCAAAATATTTAATTGCGCTGCAGCGGTGACATCTAAATAAATATATTCCAATGAACGCAATTTAAACTAACATACAATTATGATAGGAATTAATATAATTCAAGCATTACCAATATTATGTTAAAAATATTCCATAAATGTCACAATTTCGAATTTAAAACTTTAAACAAATAGTATTAGTCTTGAAATAATTTTAATTTGAAACTGTGCAATAGTGTTACCATTGACTAAAATTATGAAACTGTAAGCATAGCAAGCTTTAAAAAAATGGAATAACAATAACAAAACAATTGGGGGTCAAAAGCCAAGCTGGTGTGTGCGTTTTGGCTTCCCACAAAAAGCAAAGTAAAAGTTATAGTAAAGACCAGTTTTTACAATTTAGATAACCTTCAGAGATTTGCATTATTTCCTAGCACCTCTGTAGATGAGCTGTGCATCTGGTTTTGAGGTGTTTTTCGGTGGTGATTTGTTCGTGGTCTAAATAAGGAGCGGAGGCTTTAAAGCCCAGAGTAGGCATCAACCATCGTGCATCGTAGCGGAGTCTAAGCTATGGGCACAGGAGTTGAGATTGGAGGAAGAAGCAGCGATCAAACTACAAGCGCCGTATTAGCGAGTCATCAGGAGGCTTGCAGGGCAGGCTAGCTGATAATAAAAGGGCCTACTCATCGAGGGAAATACTAGTCCCCCGATAAAATCCTAAAAAGCTGCTAAGGAAGCATACGCAAGGTCAGACGCAAGTTTTCTTAAAATAAATTCAGTAAATTTTCCGGTGGCGTTCTTTGTGTGTGTTTTGTTTTTAGTGGCGTCGTTTACTTACGTTATATCACCTGAGCAACGCAGCGATACGTAATAACAGATGCAATTGTTGAACATTAAGCTTATTCTGATTTGCTTCTGTAGTATAAATGTGCGGTTAGTCCACTATAATTTGAAATTGAGGATTTTTTCTATAATTTGAAAAATAACGTACTAGGTTATCCCATTAGTTAAATAGGCAGCTTAGAAACGATCTCATTTACAAAAAAAAATATGTAAACGCCATTATATTATCCACTAATTTTACATATCCAAATAATAAATTGGCAAAGTAACAACCCAACCCATGAGAAAGAGCCATTTATTTATTTATTTATTTGTTTAAGCTGCAACCAACAGAGCACAGGCTCTAGAACTAGGTCACAGCATAATGCAATAACAAAAATACCAACAATAAGTGAAATAGCAAATGCGCCTAAGTATAAACGTATAAGCGTAATAAGTAGTGAAATGTAGAATAACTAAATTTAAATTACAAATTAAAAAAAAATAAAAATTGAAAATTAAATATTAATAATTAAAAACTAGAAATTCAAACCAATAGATTTGGCTCCATACAGTGCGCGAGAACAGTTCGATTAATCAATTAATAATAATTTTAAAAAATACAACGCAATACTCCAGCCGTTTTTGTCATTACAATAAGTAAACAAAACATTGGAATATTTATAGTCCAACTAATATAAAATGGAATAACTTTAAACAGTAATATAAGAACATTACATTACATTACATACATGCATATTTAAATCAAAATAAATGAAGTTGATATTTGAAAGTAAAGAAGAGATTGAATATTTCACGTAAGTAAACATTTTAAATTGAGTTGGTAGTTTAATATGAGTTCCAACACCTGATGCAGAAAGAATGTGGAAGCTTAAAAGATTATTTAAAGGAAATTGGGAGACATTAAAATGGTACAATAAAGATCTTCCAGAATATGTTATACACCCAAAAGTTTCTTACTAGTTAAAAGATTGGCATATCAATGGTCGAAGCAATAAATAGCAAAAAACAAAATAAGAAATATTTAAAAAATAATTTGTATATTAAGTTGTTAGAAATATAAAAAGTTACACTGAGAGGATCTGAATTAAAACAGGCTAAATTGATTTATCGGCCAACTTGTAAAAAAATGATGCGAAGAATGGAATAGTTAATAGCATGTATGATAATTGAAGAGAATAAAATCAAAGGGGTCTAAGTGCCAAAAATTGATTTTTTGATATTTTTCGCTAATATGGGTGTAAGTTCCATGCCTATTCACATAAAGAGGGTTCTATGTGCCTTGAGTTCACAGATTAGTTAATATAAATTTTTAAAGATGCCGCCACTTGTATCTCCTCCAGCTCTTTACTCCAAAAGGGTTTAAGTGCCAACTGTCACGCTGTTGTTTGAACGAAATTGCGGTTGTGTGAAATTGTGATTAAATATGGAAAACCCTATACAAGAACGTGCTAAAAACGGAATATTTGAAGAAATAAACCATAAAGGCCATACGCACCTGGCTGTGATAGGGATTTCCCCCTAATCGAAAAACGGAAAAGAGTAACAAAAGCATACGTACCGAGTGATTTAGATAAGATGATTAAGGGCCGGTTGCAGAAAGCAATGTTAAGTCTGGTGTTAGCTAACGCGACGTCAAAGTGAACAAAAACGAATCAAATCTCAAATGCTTATGGTAACTAATACATTAGTAAACAAAATTTGATGCGATTTTGTTCACTTTGACGTCGCGTTAGCTAACACCAGACTTAACATTGCTTTCTGCAACCGGCCCTAAGACTACTAAACATGACAATCCCTTTAATGTGGTTCCAATGTGCAAAGAAGACTTTCTGGATTTGAAAACTGTGGCTGAAAACTTCCTAAATACGACTAAGCTGAACATAAACAAAGTTTCCTGGATTAAAATTACTAAAAATAAACCAACTACAGTATACACTCGGAAATCTTTCAACGAAATGGAGGAGTGGACTGAAGTGAATGTACTGAAAAAGGGCAAGAAAGGCGATTTTGGTAAGGTGCTTCTTTCTAAATTAGAATGCCAAAACAATATAACCAGAGATAAAAAAAGAGAATTTGACAAGTATGATTGGTTTCTTGGAGGACGAAACTCATAAACAGTTTTACCAAAACTTACTTCAATAAAAGGCTTAAGGAGATAGACCCTTTTTACGGAAAGCAATATATATCAACTTAAACCCTTTCTTAGAATTTTAACTTTACATCAGTATTACTTTTATGTTTTTATGTTTGATTACTTTTGGTTTATAATATTTCGTTTATTTGTATTACTGTAAGAAAATAATAAACATTTTGAAATAATGCTACCATTTTTATAGATTCTTACACATAAAAACCGTTTTCCTCAGAATGTTTCTTTTGGCACTTAGACCCCTTTGATTTTATGCTCTTCAATTGTAAATTAATAAATAATAGCGTTGATTGTTAGAGGTAAAAACGTTACGTTTTAATGGACCATTAACTGTACTGTCCGTTTTATGCATTTTGGCTACTTCTGTCCGAGCGCTTGGAGTTTTACAGTTATCAAGGTCGCCAAATTCATTTAGAACGGTTTTTAGTTGCCCGAGATGGATTCTCGATCCGTTGTCATGGGTAACTAGGTCAAGTCTCATACAATTGTTTCCGCGCACCTGCAACGATGTTTTTTATTCCCCGTTCTTTTCTGCATGCGCTTTTGACTCGATCGCACGCGTTTACTTCGTATTAACGTTTGTCTTAATGTAGCTAATCTGTAGTGACTTACGAGGGCAAGAATAGTGTTTTAGCCCAGTCGTGCTATCGCATATTTGTGTAGTTGATTTATCGAATATATTTGGGCATTAATTACTTTTCCTGACGTAACGATATAAATTTTGAAGCTATACGCTGAAGGTATGTGTGCACTTTCTCTTTCTCGTTCTTTATTCTAAGTAGATACTGGCGTTTTAAGTATTTCAAAGCTGACCTTAGAATCCTTAAAATATGAAGAGTTCGTTTGTACTACTAGTTTGGCAGCCGAGTTTTTGGAACCATTACTGAGTCCGTTGTTTGCTTTCTGGTGCCGTTTTGCGTCATTGCCGCGAGCATTAGAACACGAACTTTTGTTGTGAAGGTAGAAACGGAACTGTACACTTGCTTTCAAAACTTTTGCCTACACCTATTTTTCGCTGTATTAAATCAGGGTTGTAATTAATCAACTCTGACATTTAAATTTTTGAAAAGTCAAAATGCCTCGACTGACAGGGCACATGCTGTCAATGTCATTTTTAACCTAATCTCAAAATTACCCGTTCACACAGCTTAAATTTTGCAAAATCGTTGTTACTTAATTTTGAATGTGTACGCGAAAGTTTTGAAAGCAAGTGCACATTAAGCTGAAGGAAAGATTGGCTCACCGGCTAGTGTTGCATCACCTTTGAGTTTGTCTATTCTAAAATTTTTACGTACGTGGTGGCGTACTATTATTATCGCCCTAAAGCTATGTTCGGCCTGCAACATTACCGTAACTTTGTAGTTAGTGTAATATAAGTTGCTTGCCTACAACATCATTGCAATTTGTATTATTTGGAATTGGAACTGCCGTAATCATTGGTAACAATAGGGTGCACCGCGTTTGTAACTTTCGACTCATGCTATGAGGCCGCTGCTTTGTCTTTTATGAGAGTGCTGGCATTAGATTGGTGTAACCTTCTGTATTACATGTGTATGCCTAATGCAAACTATTGTGGTATCGATTCCTTTTGAAGACTGGTTTAGTTCCTAGCAAACTGGCTACGCATAATACCCCAGTGAGATTAAGAGTCCTCGTAAGCTAATGGACTTATGGGTTGTACAAAAAACGTTTTTGCGCTCTCTGGTACTTTTGAATAACCATTGATATTTATAGAAAAAGATACGCACCCCCCACCTCCATCTTAGCTAGTCGGCCCTCATATATCTCCATGTAGCCTGAACGTTTCTTTGGTAGGAATTGAAGCTGAATTGAATCATTGAGACATTTTGGTTTCGCCACTTGAGTTTAAAATTGTTTGCCGTACGTAGTAAAATAAATACACACCCCGAAGTTACAATGTTACAATGCTAATCATCAAGTAAGCGCGAAGAAACTAAAATCAATAAACGAATAAATTCCTGAAGGCCTTATATAAAGGGTGTTCAATAAAATCATTTGGGGTTGGCTATGATTTACCGAAGGACTGTTTAGATTTAGTGCACATACTCTCAGTTGTCATGCTTTTTAAGTTCACACTGGAATATCTGAAAACCAGTTAAATTTAGAGGAATGTAACAATTTATCACAAGAAAACTTATTAAATGGAGTTTTCACGAATACAAAAAAATATACAGTGTGTTCCATTAATACCAGAGTCGCTACTGTACACTCGAAAGATAATTCACGAATTCTACCATTCAATTGTTTTCTGTTACTTCTGCTACTATATTTTTTAAAGAAGCTTTAATCTGTATGATCATTGATTTAAAGAAATCTGCCAATTTTATCGTTTATGACTCCTCTCGATGAGCCGCTACTGAACAATTCTTGTAATGTTTTGACTTTCGTGCAGACATAATAAAATACACTTTGATAATAACGAAAGTTAGAAGGAAAACCTACTGCGTTGCATACCAGTTTGCTTTCATGCAAATTAAACCAGTTTTTGAGCCCAATAATAACAATTTGGTCATTTTGTTAAACTTTTAGTCCGGTAAATCCTGATTGAGCTCTAACAGCAGCAGCCCAGAAAGCTGCGTAATATTATGCAACTTTTGAAATCTAGTAAATTATAGTAAGAGCCAAGAATGCAGCTGAATATGACTACAAAACTGTATATTCAATGGCAACATAGAGCTTCTTTGAATGGTTCGTGCCGGCGGTGTTGGGACTGAGAATTTTCAATTTTAAACATTGTGTGCAATAATTGAAAGTTATAAAATTTTCGTATATTGTAAGGCAAGACTATACTACAAAAAACTAGTTTATAAATTGGAATGTGTATGTACTTTGGCTTAATGTTCATGTTATGATATGTTATGTCTTGTTGTTGCAGTTGCCAGTGATGTATAAGTTTAAGTTCGTTGAATTTTTTAAATGTGGAAGGTCATATCGATTACTAGTCTAGAACATACCGCACATTTTTCGTCATTAACGTTTATCGTTGCTGTTTGGGTTTTACCGAATGTGAGATTTTACTCCAGGGTTGGAAAGTGGAAGAAGGGCTTTTGTCTCGTTTCTAATTGTAAATTCTCGTACATTGGCGAAGCTCTGCTTTTTCAAAACTAATCGTTTTTAGTACGAACTATAGTGCATTGGTTAAAGCGTAAATGTTGTCACATCTTACCAAGTGAAGAATTACGGTTTCTACATTAATGTTTGTGATACGTATCTTTTATTATTTTCAAAGTTAAACTTATCATTGTTATTTCGGTGAATTAAACAATGATGAAGAGTGTGCATACGGAAATTCATAGCACTACCGTTTATTGCTTAGAAATCTCCACTATTTAACTAGGAATCTCTATCATTCAAATCAAAATTTCCACCTTAAAACCATTAATCTGTAATTTCTAAACTAGGAATAACCAATTCCAACTGGAACTTTCCACTTTAAATAAAAAATTTCCAATTGAAGATCTACTCATTAACTACAATTCAATCGCGATCGGCGGTTCACTCAGTTGCTTTGCCAAAATTTGCCAACACCCAACAAAGTGCATCTAGTGCGTGGCGCTATAATATGGCCCAGGCGTTAAGAGATGGCTTTCGAGATAAGCCCCAGTGTAAATAGGTGAGCCCTGCAAACAGCCAGTCCGAATACAAACTAGAAGCGTCGTCAAACAAGGTGTAGCTGTCTCTGGAAGCAGACGACAACAAAGAGCCATATAGAGGCCTACCCCATGTGTAAAGCTATGGATTTGCATCATATTGCATCTCATACTGGTAAGACGATTTGTAGCCACACGTAAGCCATTGTTGCAATGCATAACTGCAAACGGAAGTTCTAAGCGACAGTATCATATTACAATGCAGGACGGGGCGGAAATACCGCGCGCGAAGCCAAACTTTCATGCAAAATAATATTTGCGTTTTAAAAACAGTTACTTCATGGTCTTTTTAATGTTGCTGAAATGTAAATATATTTCAGATACAGTTTGCCTGTTATTATTTGACTTGGAAATGTATGTAGAAATTAGCTAATATCCGTTGATTATACAGTCTTAGTTAACATCGTTGTGTTTAGGAATAGCCATTTATTTTAGAGTTTAATTCTCTTTTTTTTGTTTTATGTGTTTACTTCAAAGCCAATATATACTTGTCGTGCATTTGTTGTGAGCAGCTTGGCTTTTATTTCAGTAGACACTTGGAGCATATACTTTCAGTATTACAAGCCAGATTGAGCCAACTTCCGCTGTATTGTTGCATTAATTTCTCCGTAACCACAATATGGTTGGAGGCAAATTGAGCTACCTAGGTGAACAAACGGAGTAAAGTAAAGTTTTATTATAAAAATTAAACACGACAGCGCTATGCGGTTTGCATTGCAACTTCAAAAAAAATCTACTTTCAATATAGAGAAGTATCAACTTTTAAACTGGTAATTTTTGAACTTTTGAACTTGAAATGTTTACCTTTTAACTAGATATCATTATGCTTAAACACTCTCCATCTTTAAGGTAGTGATCTCTACTTTTAAACTACAAATATTTACTTATACAATAATAATGCCAGTCTACAAACCATTAATATTTAATTTAAACTAGAAATATTTACTTATACAATAATAATGTCAGTCTACAAACCATTAATATCTAATTTAAACTAGAAGTCCCATCTCTGAAACTAGAAATAATAACTTTGAACTTAAATATTACCGCTTTAAACTAGAGATATTGACCTTTAAATTTAAAATATCCACTTTTAAATTAGAATACGCCGCCTATTATTTATCTCAACATGTGTATGCTTTAAGTAACGCTAGCCTGTTCAACAGTCATCTTTACTGTCAAAGTAAAGATGACCACCTTTAAACTAGAAATGTCCACCGTCAAACTATAAATATCTACTTGAAACTGAGGTCCCAATTTTGAACTAAACATATTCACTTACAATTACCATCCATCTTTAACTGGAGATAATAACTGTGAAGTTAGAGATGTTTACCTTTAAATTAAACATTACCACTTTAAACGGAAGATACTCACCTTTACACTAGAAATTTCAACTTTTAACCTATAAATGTTTATCTTTTCATTAGAAATATAGATTAAGGTAACCGTCTTAAGCTATGGACTAGTAATTTCGACTTTTCTATTAGAAATTTTCATATTTAAACTAGGAATCTCTATATTTTAATTAGAACTCTGTATTCTAAACGTAACGCGCAGGTGGAACACTAGTACTTTTAAACTATAATTGTCCACTGAAAATGTTCACTTTCCTACAGTAAATATAAATTTTTAACTGGAGATACACCTTTGAAGTTAGAGATATTCACTTTTAAATTAAACATTGCCTCTTTAAACTAGACATATCCACTTGTAAACTACAAATCTCCACTTTTAACGTAGAATCTCTACTACGTTTTATTGAAAAATCAGGTTGCTTAAAGTAACAATTTCCACATGTATACCACTAATCTCAACTGTTGAACTATAAATGTCTACCATTAAACCAGAAATACCAACTTAATTAGAATATTGTATGCTACAGAAAACGCGTTTTAACTGTACACCAGTGATCTCTAGTTTAAACTATGAGTGTCCACTTGTAAACTAGAATTGTCCACATTTCTACAGTAAATATACATTTTAAACTGGACATCGCAACTATAAAATTAGAGGTATTAATTTTTAAATTAGGAATTACCTCCTAAAACTGGACATATCCACTTTAAAACTGGAAGTCTCCACGTTTAACTTAAAAAGCTCTACATTTTCGTGAGGTAACGGTCTCCAACTATATACTAGTAATATTGACTTTTTAGTAGAGATGTTCACATTTACACTAGACATTTCTTTCGTTCAATTAGAACTCTGTATGCTAAATGTAACGTGCAAATGAAACACCAACAATCTATACTTTCAAACTATAATTGTCCACTTTTAAACTGGAAATGTCCACTTTACTATAGAAAATATTAATTTTAAAGTGGAGGTACCAACTCTAAAGTTAGAGATATTCACTTTTAAATTAAACATTGCTGGTTTAAACTAGACATATCCACTTTAAAACTAGAAATCTCCAGTTTTAACCTAGAATCTCTACAGCGTTTTAATGAAAAATCAGTTTGCCTAAAGTACCGCTTTCCATCTGTATACCAGTAATCTCAACTTTTAAACTATAAATGTACTATACCATGAAACCAGAAATCTCTTCCATTTAATTAGAAACTTATATGCTACAGGTAACGCGTTTTACCTGTACACCAGTGATCTCGACATTTAAACCATGAATATCCACTTTTAAACTAGAATTGTCCATCTTTCTGCAGTAAATATCCATTTTAAACTGGAGATCATGACTCTGAAATTAGAGATATTTATTTTTATACTAAGTATTACCACCTAAAACTAGACATATCCACTTTTAAACTAGAAATCTCCACTTTTAACCTAGAATCTTTATCACGTTTTAATGAAAAATCAGTTTGCTTAAAGTAACGGTTTCCACCTATACACCAGTAATTTCAACTTTTAAACTATAAATATCTACCATTAAACCAGAAATCTCTTCAATATAATTAGAAATTTGTATGCTACAGGTAACAGTTTATATCTGTACACCAGTAATCTCAAATTTTAAACTATAAATATCCACTTTTAAACTAGAAGTGTCCACCTTTCTACAGTAAATATCTATTTTAAACTGCAGATTCCAACTCTAAAATTAGGTATATTCATTTTTAAACTAAGCATTACCGCCTAAAGCTGGACATACCTATCCACTTTAAAATTGGAAATCTCTACATTTAGTTTTCAAAGCTCTACATTTTCGTAAGAGAATGCTAAAGATAATGCGTTTGGGAATTACGCTAATAATCTCTACTTTTAAGCTATAAATGTCCATTGTTTGGCTAGAAATGTTCTATGCTGTATACCTTATAATTAAAAATGTTTCCTGCAAGTAACGCTCTCCAAATGTACGCTAGTAATCTCTACTTTTAAACCTGAATTATGTATTTGTGAACTAGAAATATCTACATTTAAACAAAAGTTATACAGTGTGATAGTTATACGAAGTGATAAGCATTTACTAAAAAATATTTTAAAGCCGGTAGGATGTCAAGCCGATCTTAGTTACTTTCCAGGTTTCAGAAAAGATTTATATAGCACGGTTTGTAACTGTTAGTAATTTAGTTTTTATTTTTTTGTGATATTTTAAAATAACATCGCTTATTGTTTGCTCAAAAAATCTTGTTTAGTAACTAGCAATCTACCAGATTTATTTTCAGTACCTGAGTTGATGACGGAGCAATCTTATGATTCTTAGAATACAATAATATAACTCCTTGAACACATTAAACATTCGTTGTAGTAAGCAAAAACAATTATAGATGGTAATTTTCAAAAATTCAATGAAGAAACTAAAAATTCTACGTATAGGACGTAGAAACAGATTAATAACTATAAACCCAACTAGTATTAAACGTTTACTATAAATAAAGCTTTAGTTAATATCTTATTTGGGTGTTACTGTCATCTTTTACCCGGATAAAAAGACCTTAATGCCAGTCATTGGTAGTTATTGACACTATAAACAGGTAAAGCGAGGTATAATATCAATGAAAATGATGTTGGAAAATTGGTTTCCCAGCTTTTTATTAGCAAATAGTTTTGCCATAGTGCTCAATCACGCTGAACTTGAATTATTCATTACTTTTTTGTCGAAATAGTAATGCCAAGGCATTGCGCAATAATAACTTATCGTAAATCTCGTGTCATCAATGAATTTATGATGGCATAAAGATAATGTGTAATCGTCAAAAACACTTGAAAAGCAAACAGATACCGATTGTAAATGTAATTAATGCAATAAATACGTTAGTTTTATATTAAAAATATTTTATTTATAAAACTACGCATTTAGTTATTTAGTCGAAATTGTATGTCCCAAGCAGAGTTAAATTTTGAATTGTAAATGTACCCCTGACGGTTTCAAGGTTCCAATACAGATTATTTTTGAACTTCTGATCGTGTAATACAAGTTTTCTAATTTATTTTCCGAAAGATCAACTCTTGAGTTTCTAGTCCTATAAGCAGCTATGGAAATAACAAAGAACTATTTCAAGGCATTTTTTTCAATCTATTAAGAAGCTATGCACCTTCTACTTTAGAGCTAAGTGTTCTAATAGGGTAATCTTGAATATAAACAAGTATTTCTAAATACATATAAGTTAATTAAGGGTACGACACATGATACCTAACTGCAAACATTTTGTGGAACGACGTATGCGTATTAAATTTGTAACAAAGCACAAATGCTTTACTTCAATAGTAACTTTCGCTACTTTCCTCTACTTTTAGATTATAATTTTTACATTTGAAGATTTGCCAAACTAATTTAAATGTGTTTAGACCGTTCGCAGTTTCAATGCAGAAAATGGGATTGATAGGAATACATTTCAATAGTAAAATATTAGCCTGGTTTATATACTTGTGTATTTTAAAATTTCTATCTAGTAATCAACATTGTGTCTGTTTACTTGAATACTAATTTAATAATTTATATGAATCTAGTGCAGCCTTTATATTCTTTCATGTATAATATACAGGGTGTAACAAAAATGGTGGGCTGATTATACACAGCCGGCTTCTACAAGAAAAAATGAGGAAACAGTTTATATAAGCATATACTGAGTTACAGTACTTGGGCTTTTTTAGTTTTTTATTCAAAGAGATAACAGAAAACGGAGTTGTTTAATTTAAACCATATTAAATGTTCAAAATGACCTCCACGGGCACCAGTACTCTGCTAAGCTCGTCGGATCATGACTGCCTCAGGCGCTCATAAATTCCTAATGTGGTCCGAATTTTCTGGTTTCTGCCTTCCACTCTCTGGCGAAGATCCTCAATGTCTTGAACTTGCAGGCCACACTACAGGTCCACCACGACCACTCCATCTTCCAGGATGTACTATGTTTAAAAATTCACATGCTGTGTGACTGAAGTGTCCTCTAACATCTAGTGGAACAGCTTCCAGCAAACTTGGTAAGTAATTTTCTAAAAAATACCGATAATTGTGGGTAGGAACAATACGATCAAGAAGTCGTTGATAATTCCTACCCATACATTTAATGAAAATTGCTGTTGATGCCTGGATTAAATAATGGCATGGGGGTTTTCTTTCTTGTAAAGCCAGCGTTATCAGTAAAGAGCACAGATGGTAAAAAGAAAAGATCGGCGGCGCATGCTTTTAACAACCATGCACAATAAGCTGCTCGTGGTGGAAGCCATGTTCACGAAGTCCCTGTACTCTTTGCACACGGTACGGATAAAGTTTATTGGTTCTTAAAATCCGCCACACAGATGATCGATACCTTTCGCTAATGCAATTCTTCGAGTTGCATCACCTGCATTTTCCTCAACACGATTCAACACATGCTTTTCCAAGTTTTTGTAGTTTGTGGTCTGCCGCGATTTCGTACTACCGGTTTAAAGGATTCTGAAGCCTTTCGAATGTTTTCTCCTTTGGTAAAGGTCGGTTTGGGAAATGAACTGCGTAAAGTCTTCTATCTTCAGCCCTAATACAATGTGTCAAACCGTACATTAAATGCATGTCGGACATCGCTTCGAAGGAATAATCTGCCATTTTTGTACAATTAATTAGAAAACAATGCTAATGTCTTAAATGACTTAACCAACTGTCACAACTGAAAACAAGAACCACTAGCTACTGGATGGTCTAAAAATGCGTGTAATCAGTGATTTCTTTTAAATTCATTGCTGTAACTCAGTAAGAAATTATTTTAGGACATATGCTTATATAAACTTTTTTCCTTATTTTTCGTCGTAGAAGCTCCCTGTGGATAGTCAGTCCTCCATTTTAGTTACACCTTGTATAAATGATTTTTTTACGGCGGTAGATGCTTATTCTAGTCTTCTTGCAATTGTCTCACTTTAATATCCCTTCAATGTAATTTTTTTTAAAACTATCTTTAGCATTAATCCTTTTTAAATCCTTTGATGGAATCTGTTTCTCTTTCTCAATTTGCTTTAATCCATTCTTTGTTGTGCTCGAACCAAGGTACACGATTTTTTCTGTTCTACAACACGTATGAAGGATGAATTTCTACTTGATTCAGTTCTGGAATTTTTGCAGCTTGTCCATAAATAATTTAAAAATTTAATTTTGTAGTTGCTATTTAAAGTTTACACTTCTGCATTTTACATAATTATACAATTATGAACAATAACTACAATAACTATTCTTCCAGTAAAACACGAAAAGTAGGACTCATTAGGAATAGCTGAATACTACCGAATTAGAACTGACAGAACATGTAGGTAAACTACGGCTATTATAACATTTATAAGTATTTAATCAGAAGCAGATAAAAATAACTTCAGTTACAAATTATGTTCTCAAAAGCTGAAACCACGATAACAATGGCGAAGAGATCTGTTACTCAAGAAAGTTCTGTTGGACTGTTGAGATCACCATTCTACTGAATGGAGTAAACTTAATGATTCAACACCTACTGTCTCTGTTTTATTTAATTTGTAGTTTCCTAAAATACACTTCACTCTAAAAAAAGTTCAACAAAATATTTAAGATGTCAGTTATTGCCCTGCATATTGGTTATTTAAAAGTTTTCTAGTTTTTATAAACAAATTAAGGTATTATTAGTCAAATGGTAGAGATTTTAACTAAATAACTGCTTGAAAAGTATATTTCAACAAACTCTAACTGTCAACAGAAAAGAATAAAAACAATTTTAAAACACGATTGCGTAGGGAAAACTGAAAAATGTTAGAAACAGTCAAAGAACTGTAACCTGTTCTACAAGAAAAAATATAAATGCGGAGCAATTAAAGTGATCTTTCTTACCAATACATGCAAACAACTAACATAAGAAAGCATGGTACGTAGAAAATGTACTTATAAATCAATCAATTATTGAACATCGGCAGTTCATAAACTTATTCTCGCTAATACATTTTGAATTCCGGCAAAATATTTATTTAAATTAAAGTTTGTGGTCCTACGAAAATGAAGTCAAACAGGGACCAAAATCACAACTAGAAACTCTAATTTATAAACGTATACTCAAATCCCGTAACTCCATAAATCCGAAATACAAAGGTCCATAAATACATAGAAAATCTATAAATGCTAACAGAAGCCGTGTAACAATAAGAGCCAATTAGCGTACAGACGCCGAACCCATTCTGAATAACTAACTTTAGGTGTACATCGGCTTAGCGATCTATTTCCAGTCTCAAGTAGTTTAATGACTTGTCGAAAACCTAAACTGTGATGAAAATGCATACGAACAAATTGTTAGCATGTGCTTCTTCAGTAAATTCATCAGATTTTATTTAACTAACCAACGATAAAGGATTGGGAAAATACGGAGATATTGCAGCTACGAAATTATAAATTCCTCATGAAGAGGGAGACGTAAGATTCCCAAAAAATGCAATACTTTGTTGTGTATTTGCAAGATCAGGTCGAAAGTCCTTTGATTAAAAAACAAACAAAAAACTGACAAGTAAACTTACTACCACAGTGGGATTAAATAACCCTAGAGAATCTGCCCGTAGAGGGAAATTGCTAAAGGACAGTGTTAAAACCACGGCGGCAATACGCGGGTAGACAATACGTCAAAATTCAATAGAAAACGCTTGAAAAGTTAAGGCAATACGAAATATCATGAGCAGATACGACCAGATAAACAAAATAATGTAAAAACGGAAATAGTCTTGCAAATAAATACACACCAGTGGCACATACACTGTATTATCAACTACCATTGTCATTCTATTAAATTTTTTTTGTTAATTATACATTTGTTTATTGAGTAGTATAATTTATTGTTAAGTTCGGTATGCAATTGTATTGCTCTATTTGGGATAAAGAGTGGTTTTCAAGATTAGTCCTATATTTCTCTAATCTATTTTATTTTAGTTTTACACTCCAGTGTGCCATATTAGTTTGGAGATCTTCCTCAGCTTTTGCTATGAACACTAGGTCGTCTGCATACATCAGCTCCTATCCTTAGTTGTTTTGAGTCTTTTCTGCAGGTATATGCAATTTTATCCATCAGTGTTATGAACAGAAGTAGACTTAATATTCTCCCTTGTCGTACTTCCATTGCTGTAGTAAATAAACTCTTCAGAACAACAAAGAGATCCCGTTCTTACTTAATTTCTAGTATTTTTATTGACAGTAATAAATCGCTGCTCACGCCATTTGCTCCTTTGCCAGAGAAGCGAATGCTTTACGCATATCAATAAACCAGAAGGCTAGGGAATTGTCATAACTTAGCATTTTTTCCATTACTTGCTTTAATTAAAATATACAATCTTGTACTCCACGTCCAGCTCTAAAGCCGCATTGAGAATCATCGAGAAGGTTTTCTACCTGCTTTCTTAGTCTTTGTTCGAATATCATCTCATACGCTTTAGAAATAACGCTTATCAAGCACATACCTCTATAATTATTACATATGGTCTTGTAGCCCTTTCCAAATATGGCAGGATTATCACCATCTCCTAGTCAGCAAGAATTTGTTTCTTGTTTCAAATAAATTTAAATAAGTTATGCAATAGTTGAACTCCAGTTGGATCAATTATTACTTTCGGCAGTTCCGCTTTTATGATGTCATGACCTGATGCTTTATTGTTTTTGAATTTATGTATAGCCTCCAGCATTATCTCTTGAGTGATATCTTCTGGTGATGTGCTTATATAACCTGTTTTATCATTACCTGCTTCTTGAGTTCCTATTAAGCTCGTTCCTCATATGGTTTCTTCAAAGTATTCTTTCCATCCAGCTATTATTTGCGCTTAATCTGTAATTAAATTTGCTCAAGTTTTGTCTTTTAACTGTATTAGTGGGCTCTTCTTGTCTTGTCTTAGTGCTTTCATTCTTATAAAACAGATTTGCATTGCTTTTCGCATTTATTTCCAGGTCCATACAAATTTTTTCCCATTGATAATTTTGCAGCTGCTACTAAAGTTTTAACCCTCGTTCTTTGTTCCTTGTATATAGAAAAATCTTCAAAAGACATCCGAATTAGTTCCGGAGTGTGGGATTCGCATGGTAAGGAGACCCAGATGCCTACCGATTAAAAACCCCACCCTTGATGCTACGTACACAGTGGGATCACCTTTCGGCATTGCTTCAACCGTGTACTACTACGTTCGAACGTGTCTAGCTTTTGTTTATGTTGCTCTTTTCTTCAGTTTGCTGTTATCAGTTGCCTCGATTAGCTCCTTGGACTAGTCTACTCCTTTCCACTTTTTCTTTGGTGTTCATGATTTTGATTTTCATGTCTTCTGTGACTACCGATTTTTTCCTCGCTGTCCAGCATGTGTGCTACTATGTTGTTTTCTGTTGGGTTTTATTAATAATAATAATAATAATAATAATGATTTTCTTTATTACCCTTGAGCAAATATACAATAAAGAGAACTGGCAGAGGAAAAGTACTAGCAACTCAAACGGGTAACCACAAGGCGGGATTCAGCTGGTAGTAGGAAATCCCACCCCTCTGATCTTCCGTCGAAACCCTGCTTAAAATAAATGAAAGTAGATTTAAAAAAACTGCCTAAACTAGTTAATTAATTTTCCCCTAGTTCACGAGCGCATTCTCTTCTTGTTGCTGATCATCTTATGTAGCAAGATTGTGTGTCTCGCCATATCCGCATCTCCGTAGTAGACGCATTCTTCTCTTTCACAGCTCTTTTTCTTGTATAGATATGCTTGAAAGCATCCGTCAAGGATTGAGTCAGGTAGCACTCGACTTCTCAGAAGTTTTAACGCACCCCTGGGGAGATTTGAGGTATCAGCTCCTTGGTCCAACTGTCTGTTTCCTTCTCTTGATTTTACTCCTCTTGTCAGCTTTGTATTGTGGAGTCTCTAGTCGCCCCATGTTTTGGTGGCATGCGTAAGTACCCTCCAGAACCAGCAGGTGAATATGTATTGTTCCGGCTACGACCTGTATCGCCTATGTCGAGACAGTTCCATACGCGCGTGCGATTCTGATGGCAATTTTTCTCTGCACGCTCTCTAGCATCTTTCCGTATATCTGCTGAAGTTTCTAGGTCAGTGCTCCATATAAAGCGATGTTCTGCTCTCTTGGTGATATATTTGACATGGTAGTCCATGCTCATATTCCTTCCCATTATTACTCTGAGGTACTTCACGCAGGTCTGGTTCTTGAATTCCGAACTTAAAATTCTCACCGTTATAGATCTTACAGTGTTTCTACCTACCAAGACCACTGTTTTGTGATGAGCCAGTAGTCTTTTATCCATCCATCTCTTGATGCTGTCATCTCTTTTTATGGCTTCGATGGTCGAAAGATTTTTCCTGAAGCAATACTGTATCTTCGTTAACTCTTCTTGTGGTTTGTCTAGGAAGCGCTTGTTTATTAATTGTTCCAGGAGCTTCCCTATAACGTTCAGCAGACATAGGGTACTATAGGCCCGCTCGTTCCATGTCTTGCTGGGCTTTGAAATTAACACCAACTTGTAGTCTTTGATTCATTGGGAAAAACTCCTTGTGTAGCGATTTTGTTCATTGTTACCCTTAATGTAAAAGTGTTATTCTTTGTAATAGCACGGATCACCTCTGGTGGTAAGCCGTCCAGGAATAGCTCTTTAGCTATCTTTAACTGTTCGTTGTCCCGTTATTCCGCAAAATATTTGACCATGTCTGGTGTGCAGAAGGTAACGTCGATATACGAATTCCTCTAGTTTATTTCAAAAATCGGTTTGCTGCTTTGGTCCATTATAGAGTAGTCTCTTTCACTTAACCACTCGTCGAGAAAGCTTTCTCATTGGCTTTCGATTGAGGAGCCCCAACTTCGGGATTTTGCGTTAAAGTCACTCTTCTGGAAGTGCATTTTAAATTATTATACTACAAAATTGCCCAAGCTACTGTGATAGTTAGCATCGAAGTGCAAGCAACTGTCAAACAGTTAACATGAAACGAGTTAACACCATGTGCGGTTTTTTTCTCCGTTGGTAATGTTGTAGGGTATATCGAGTTATGGTGGTTTACATTTTAAAGCAAAATGTCCACTGGCCACCCAAAACCCGAGGTAGATCCTATTTATAATTAGCTCTACGTGGGAAAATGCTCGGTCAGGATATTTTCTTTTTTTAGTTTCTTCTTTTTAGTTGTTCTACGTATTTTTCCTTGCTGTTTGGCGACGTCCAAGTTTACGTTGTCTTTTCTTTATGAAGTCAAAGTTCGAGCCCCAACAATTTATTTTGGGTGTTCGTTATCTCGTTCTGCCTGTTTTTGTAGCAACTCATTTACTCCGTATGGTTCGGCGG
Organism: Agriotes lineatus; assembly: GCA_940337035.1. Taxonomy (NCBI): domain Eukaryota; kingdom Metazoa; phylum Arthropoda; class Insecta; order Coleoptera; family Elateridae; genus Agriotes; species Agriotes lineatus. Next base: position 157,142 of record CALNHX010000144.1, read on the forward strand.
GGTGAATTGAGGTAACTTACTGAACCTGGTGCCCTTATCGGTTAACTCATGGTTGTTCATACCAATAGATGACTATATTATGTACCTTTTATTTACATGACCCCTCACCGGTATTCCGTTTCTACTATTTGTTCGGAATACTAACAGTCACGAAGTTGCTGTTGAGAATTTTCATTAATGTTACACTTTACCTTAAAATTGGTATAGAAAATGTGGCATAAAAGTGCATTTTAACGAAATCACTGCGTTGATGAAACAAAAAACCGTCATATAGCAGGCATGAAAGACGAATTAAAAATGCGTTTTAATAAAACAATACGTTGTCAAAAAACTGTCGGATACGGTCAAATGGTAATCATTAAACCGAGTAAAACATTAGTGTAAAGAAACCAGTTAGTTAGTAAGGGAATATGTGTATGCTTAAGTGAAGCATTAACTATTTAAATCTGACAAATCACGGCTTTTCTTACACGAGGCGGTATTGATGTCTAGTTAACCTGTAAAGTTTCTGGTAAAGAAAGGTGAATATGGATGCTATGGTTGCAACTATGATGTTTTATAAATAAGTAGTCAATGTTTGACATCCATAAGCTAAACGGTCATCAAACTATGAATTTTTGAAAACAGCATGTCTGAGAAAAAGATAGAATTTGAAAAAATCGAGTTTCGGTCAGTTATTAAGTATTTATTTTTGAAAGGGTTATCGGTCAAATAAATTTTTGCTGATAGAATAGAAACCTTAGGTGATCAGTGCTCTTCATACGCCACTATTAAAAACTGGGTTGCGGAATACAATAGGGGAAGATCAGATGTGAAAGATGAACACCGCCCTGGAAGACTAATTTCTGTGACCACTCCGGAAAACATTGATTCTGTCCATGATATGACTTTAGAAAATCGACGTATTGGGATTAAGAATATTGCAGAAGCATTACACATTTCTTATGAACGTGTGTGTGACATTATCCATCACGACTTGGGTATGGGACAGCTTTCGGTCAAATGAATTCCAAGATGCTTGAACGTTGATCAGAAGCGCGTATGATTGACAACGTCAAAAGAAATCTGTCGCCGTTTTGCAGAAAATTCCTCAAACGTTTTGGATCGGCTTGTTATTATGGACGAAACGTGGATCCATCACTATGGCCCAGAGACTAAAGAGAAATCCAAACAGAGGAAGCATGTTGGTTCTCCAGAACCCAAAAAATTCCGTGTTCAAAAATCGGCTGGCAAGATTCTTGTTCAGTTTTCTGCGACAAAAATGGTTTAATTCTGATAAATTATTTGGAACAGGCCAGGACTCTCGCGGGTGCATTTTATACTTAGTTTCTAACTAAATTACGTAAGAAAATTGTGGAAAAACTTGCCAGAGGTGTGCTCTTTTTGCAAGACAACGCTTCAGCTCACAAGTCGTTGATTGCACTGCAAAAAATTGATGAAATTGGTTTTGAATTGGTTGACCACCCGCCCTATTCTCCGGATTTAGCACCGTTAGGTTATTATTTGTTCCCAAAACTCAAAAATCATTTAAAAGTAAAAGATTTTCGACAAATGAAGAAGCAATATGTGCCTTTGGCGAGTGATTTGCAGATCAAGAAAAACAAATTTTTAATGGCTTACAATTACATTATGAACGTTCTGCTAAATGTATAAGTCATAAAGCAGATTATGTTGAATAAATAAAATTTTGTTTTGAAATATTGTGGCGTTTTATATGGTAGGCTAAGTACTTATCAATACTCCCTCGTAAAATGCAGTAATTTGACCGGTTTTGTCCATTTATTTCCAATTAACCGGTTGTAATGAAGCATGTAAGTAGATTGTTTTCACATGTTAATTGCATTTTATATGTTAAAATGTGTACTTTATAATTACTGTTTATTACTCTAGTCCACGCTAAAAGCAATAAAATTCGAAAGTTTTATAAAATGATTTAATTTCAACATAAAGTAGTAATTTACTATTTACTTCTTGAATTATGTGAAACTCTGAAGCTAATGAGCCAGAAACACACATAAATACACAGCTGCTACGAGCAATTAAAAGACAATTTGTTAATTCTTTTACGACGGAAATAAATCACTTGAGGTGTTTTTTTCTAACAGTAACAAGACACTAATTAAGCTTATATAGAGAATCTGTCATGGTAACGTATTTATGTTTTTCCACTCTTTAACTTGGCATTATTGACTATAAAAAAGAATTATTGACTGCAAGAAATTACAAAAAGATTAAGGTAAGTACTTTGGACGATATTTATAGTACACTGAATTATAATATTAAATGCAACTATGTTGTATTATTCCATTTTAGTGCTTCAAGTTAGTTTAAAAAGTACATAATTTAATAATTATTTCGACATTATTTTTGAAAAATTATTCGAAGTAAACTCGATTCTGTTAATATTGTGAATATTAATCAAATTTTGTTTATAACATTTTGGAAGTGTCAACTGGTAAAGGTCGAGAATCTAATAATTACATTAAGCTTAAATCTAATTGTGAAATTGGCAAAATGAAATTTTATTTTTGGTATCTCAAGTATGATTTAAAAAATAAATTGGCAAAATGCTACTGAAAAACATTCGAGACCCTCAAAGATAAAATTTCAAGAATTTATTAGCAAAGGGATTCTCTTTTACTAAATTATTATTTAAATTCAAGGTTAATAATTTTCTTAAATTAATAGCATGCTGTAAGTGTTCTATTTATTAACGTAGTAATTTTGTTAGCGCGCAAATGGAACTTTTGACTGTTCATAACAGTTTTCCGTTTTAATAATATGAGCTTAAGACATGTTTTTGCAATGCAGACATTTTCTACACCTGCAAATCTTGTTGAGCTTAGCGTCCTACTGACCTGGAAATGTTCTTAAAACACATTTCTTGTGTATAGTTTGACAGTTTTTTCATTTTACCAATGCAAGTATTCATTTTAACCGTTTGTAGGAAAGTGGTCACTATTAAAACCACCCTGCGTAAGGCTCAACCGTATGTTAGCATCAATGTGAAAGTGAATCGTGTAATTTTTGTTTTCATATTCTGTTGCTGCTTCATGCTTTTGTACTTTCAAGACACATGTGCGTAATTCAAAGGTAGATTTAGGCTATACAATTGAGATAATGTTCCAGTATTGGTTATCTGTACTTCTTCAGAACCGTTTAAAATATTCAGTTATTTTACGTAAATATTAGATATCTAACGTATATTAATAAGTGGTATTCTATATTACCACTGCTCACCTTTTTATGCAAATATTAGAAACCTAACCTATAGTAGTAAGTGATATTTTATATGGCCACTGCTCACTTAGCGATTATTTTGTTTTGCACTATTATTTTGCCCGATAGGTACGTGTTTTCAATGTAATCTGGAACTTGTTTTTTCTAATTCGGTGAAAAAAATTAGAAAAATCAATTTTACCAAGAAATAAAGACTTATCTTAAACTGAAATCGCATTTAATATACTACAGGGTGTCACTATTTTTCTTGTTAAATTTATTAAAGTGGTAGTCCATATCTCCTCCGCTGCTTAAGTATAGATCTTGATAAAAGTATATTTTAAGGGATTCTGTTTAAGTGTAATTTGTACCAAATTTGGTTTAAATAGCTGCACTAATAAGAGCAGTATAAGAAATATACTATATCTTTAAGAAGATTTTTAACACCTCGTATGTCGAAAACGAAGTTGCTTTTTTTCTTATAATTGGACAAGGATTGCCACTCTGCAATATTTTCTAGTATTTAAGTTACACCATGTACATGATGTGCAGAGCGTATAATAAAATAGAAGGTTCTAAAATTGTGTGTCAAGAGTAGGACGTAGTACTGTCATTAGTTTTTATGCAAAATGTAGCAATGTATTTTTGTATTACACGATAATGAAATTATATTACATATAAGTGGTTATCTATAAAACGTCTATTCATGATGCTCCTAGAGGGCGGAGGTTAATGTGGGAACCACTATCTAGAGACGTAATCCGACTTTTGCAATTTTTTATCACCATAACTAGCTTTCAATTTGTAAAATATAAACTTTCAATTAAAATGTACATCATTTGTTCCTATTCAAACCGGCCGCTTACATTGGTAGGGTTTGATCAAAATTCAAAAATTGAATTGGCTTCTGGCACAAAAGAACCCCGAAGTGCCTGATTTGCCGCCGCGATCCTTTCTTAAGTTCTTTTAATTTTCGCTTTGAAAGCAGTTTAACGTGCTCTTGCCATGTGGAAACTTCATCCATCGAAATCCGCCCCGGGCGAGCGCTTTGTATATAGTGATTTCCGGTGTCAAGCGTAATGTCCATAGCCCGCTTGAAATCGAAGGTGAGTCGCATTCACAACCAATTCTCTTTATTTTCATTTGGTAGGCAACTCTCTTCGGTATGCACTGACGTCCAGCAGTTGGTGCTTGATTTTCGAGGTAGCTGCTTGTCCCGGCCAACGGAGAAACTGTGATCTATACAACCGTCGAAGTAGAGATTTTCCAATTTTAGCTGCTTTGCGATGCGTTTTGCATGTCCTGGCTGGAAATATCTGAGCTCGTCGACTTTCGGCAACCAGGTGTAGGCTTCGATTTTTTTTGTGTTTAAACGATTTTGTTTTGTTGAAAGACTATTGTTCGTCGTTTACTGTTTATAATTGCTAAATGGTGTCCAGCAACAATTGCAATCAGAATAGCAGCTGCCGGTTTGATAACCTCCATTTATTCCAATTAATCGGAGATTATAGCGAAGGTTGCTGTTGGAGTTTGGCCGAAAGATAACTCATTATTGTATGAAACCGTTTAATTCGACAAGGCGTTATTCCTGAAGTGAATTAATCTATAGTTATTTGGAGCGTTAACTGCAACATTCATTTATGACTTCGAATACTTTCGCTGAATCGATTCCGTACTAGCTGCTGTTATTCCTTTTCCGTTTTATGGGTGTTTGTTCCTTTTCAGCCTGTTTCGTAGTAGCTATCTCAGTCCATGTAGTTCTACTGAGTCCGAATCGGTAAGTTATTGAACCTGACTCCTTACCGGCATTTAGTTTGAGGTAGTTTTCTAAAATATTCAAAATTATGACGTTGCTATCGGCCATATTCGTTAATGTTACGCTTTACTTAATATTGGCAATAATAACATGGACACACTACGTGCAAAGCGCGTAAAACATTTTATTGAAAAAACCTTCTGCCCTATAAAAGATTAAAACAGATTTTATGAGCAGCAGTTTGCAATTTGATACAGTTTTTTCCCTTTTTTATAGTAGCATTTTTAGAAACGCACCTCAAATTCTCTGGTATGCTCACCATTTGACTATTTTATTCACTTTCTTTTCTGACTGTTATAGATATTCTATTAAAACGCACATCTAACTGGGTTTCTCGTTTATCGTTTGAGACAGTTCTTAATTTTACTAACGCAATCTTTTTTTTTAATGCGTTATCAATTTTATTTTATGTCCAGTCTTCAACAATGTCATGCAGAAATTTTGAATAAACACCTTTCAAGTAGTTATATTTGATTCTTACTCTTTGACTACTTTGGTCAGTTGGTTGTACTACTGATTGAAATTCTCTTAAAGCTCACTCTAAACGGGTTTCTTTTTAACATTTCACAGTTTTTCATTGTGAGTACTATCTCAAAGTTTTTACTTTGTTGACGCCGATATTTCTAATTGGGTTTGGTACGTATTCTTTAACTGTGTTGGTCAGCTATTTGTCTTGTTGAGACATCTTTGCTTTAGATCATAATTTTTTATTTTACCAAGACAATCATTTTCTCAATATGCGTTTTAAAATCGATGTTATCTGATTTTTACAAGGCATACATTATGAAAGTAGTTGTTTTAAAAACAATAAAGGAAACGTGAGTTCTTGGATATTACAAATATCAAGAATCATGAAGTTAAATCAAATAAGACTCTAATTTCAAAAATTAGTAGTAATCCAGTATTTAATAGCAAGCGTTTTGATGAAAACATTTTAGTGTTAGGATTTTGGGGAAAACTTAATTATTTAAAGTTAAATTTGTTAATATTTATAAACAAATATTACAAGGTATTCGAGCACAACATTTTGAATTGGCCAGGGCAGGTCGATAAGGAGCGAGAGTTTGAAAGCATTCTTAATGCAATTCAGAGCATTTTTATGATCAAAACATGTGTGACGCAATACACAATCATGGAATTGCAACGATTGCCTCACGTTTTCTTTATCGGACATTCACCTGCGATAATTTACGATACTCTAAAGTAAACGCACTTGAAATCGATATACTGGAAACTGTGTCAGTAGTGATTACTTTCAAATTTGAGATGTTAGGTAGCAACGACCCTTGAAGAGCTCTATGAAATTCCTATCGATATTTCCTAATGACTTCAAGTACTGTTTAATTAGCCTATATTGGAAGTAGGTTTTTAATTAAATATTATTTTTTCTCAGGTTCGTTGGCCTATAGTTTTATTAAGACAATGAATATATGTATATATTGAGTTGAGCATTTTACAATTTTAAATTTCAAGAATTCACTTAACAATAATAATAATAATAGTAAATGTAATGGATATACGTTTCAATAACAGAAAAAACAAAATAGAATACAATGCAATTTTATTGATTACAACATTGTAAAATTAAAATCAATCGTAGCAACCAATGGAGATCGCAAGACTCAGCTCAGGCTAAACGCTAAAGCCTGCTCCTCCACGGAACTTTGAAAAGTAAGTAGTAGGCACTACGTAAAATACATTTTATAAGTAAATCGATGTACGATATAAGAAGAAAAAGAAAGAAATGCAAACATTAATTCATTTTATGTTAGAGTGCCATTAAATGCAGTGCCGTACACAAGACATTTTTGACAGTATTTGACACTTAGCATCACGGAGAAGGCTGCCGACTCAGTAGGATTTGCTTAAAACATGTTTTAACGATTATAATTCAGCTGGAAGTGAGTTAAAAACATGATAAATTTGGTAGCTCAACTAAATTCAAAGAAGGCCGTTTTGTGCATAGCTAGTATTTAGAGTACGATCAAAAACTTTTAACCTCTAGAGTGTTGTGGGTTTAAAAAAAAATTATTTATACTCCATTTACTTGACATCTGCACTGTCAAACTGCCAGTATATTGGCACCACTGCTATTTTCCACATTTTAACAATTAAATTACTGTACAGTCTAATAAAAAACACATTATTTTGGAGGTATAGTCAAGACATTTTTTTAAAATTTTATAGTGAAAGTAAATGCAGTATATATTGGCATTGGTGAGTAAAGGTACTTAATAATATAACCTATACAGTTTTGACAGAATTACTTAACCTTGACAGAATGTTTAATACTGAACACGAAATGGTACTGTGTATGGAAAATGGAGAAAGTCACTTTGAACATCTGCAAATGACATTACTGACATAACCTTAAACTGACAGATTTAAAATGCCAATGTAATATTTACTACCACGACTGCCAATATAAATTTTTAACAAAACAATTTCACAGCTTTCTAGAGAATAAAAGTTTTCGATTATACGGTATAATTCTGCCTTTAAACCTACTATTTAGATTATGGATGTTTTCTCTAAATATTATCTTGCGGTATAAACAAGGTGTCTTTTCTGTGATGATTTTATTAAAAAACTCCACCAACAGCAGCTGATGGGTGACTTGAGTAGCTTGTTAGCTGCTGCTGCCGGTCCGAAGCCCGTATAAAGAGGGAGGGTTTGCTCCACAACCCTCTTGCAAGCAGACACATGTAAAAATCATAGCATGAAGCCCCATCGGATACGGAGGAGGGAGGCAATACTGCTTTTAAACATAAAACAAAAAACGTGTTAAAAAATTGCGAAAAGAAAAATTTAGGAAACGACGATCTCAATATAATAAACGGACAGTACTAATCTCCACATGGAATGTAAGAGGAATACTAGCTAAACAACAAGAATTAATACAATAAAAGGAGAAAATGAATCAAGAGATAACTATCCTAACTGAAACAAGAAAAAGGAGAGGGAAGAACGTATCGGAAATTACTTAAATAGTAGGAGTGGAGTAAATAAAGATAAACGAACAAAGTTAGGAGTATCAACTGTCATTAAAAACAAATGGGTTAAAAAGATTCAATTATGGGACCAAATCCATGAAAGATTTATAAAACTAACACTGGAAATGTATGGACAAAACATAACAATAGTGGGAACTTATGGAATAAATGGCGACGCTACTATGGTAGAGAAATAAATATATTTTGACAAACTCGACGAAGTAATACAGTAAATAAAAGGGAATCACGAAGTTATCATAATAGGAGAGGCACAGAGGAAAATGATAAAGTAGCGGGAGGACATGGAGAAGAGACACGCAATAACAACGGGGACAGACTGATTGAAATATCTAGAATACATAAATTTAAAATAGCAAATACATTTTACAAACATAGAGATATACATAGGTATACTTGGGAAGAACCAACCAAGAACAGAAAATCAATAATCAATTTAATTACAGTGAAACAGAAAACAAACATAAAAGTAAACGATGTAAAAGTTTTCAGACAACCAGAATGTGGCACACCATTATATGGTGGTAAAGGCAATTTATTTGCTTGGGGAAAACAACAATGGATAGAGAAATACATAAAGACATGGTAAAATTACAGGAAACCAAACAATACCAATAGAAGATCGAGTTACTACACCAGAAAAGTATAAGAAAATTGTATCAGTCTTGCCTGGCAGACCGATTACATTTAGAACTAGAAGGTACTCCAACTGAACTATATGAACACGTACCAGAAGGCATACATGCAGCAGACCATAAAGCTCTAGGACTAAAAGATGGAAATATGATGAAATTAGAAGAAGAGCAATCCGGTTTTAAAACACATCCATGCTACCTAGATCATATATTCTGCGTACTACAGATACTGGAGAAGAACAAAGAAAAAAACATAGACATGCACATGATGCTGTTCGACCTAGAGAAAACATACGATGTTCCAATAGAAGCAATATGGCCAACAATGAGAGATCTGCAAATAAACGAAAAATGAATTAATATAGTTTAAAATGACGCATGAAAACACAACAGCAACAGTAAAAAATGAGAAATGTGTGTCTCAAAATATAAATATAACAAAGTGGCTTAAGCAAGGTTGTACATTCTCACCACTACTATTCAATATATATCTAAACAAGATGGTACACGAATGGCGTCACAAATGTAGAGAAAAAGGGATAGACATAGGTAACAAATAACTACAAGCGCTACTTTTTGGGGAAGATAAAATAATCTTTTCTAAAACTAGACGACATGTGGAACACATGGTTGAAATACTGGAAAAGGAATTCGAAAAAAGGTATGACAACAAAGTATGCTAAAACAGAGTACAAGAGCACAGGAGATGAACAAAATGATATTCACATAAGAGACTATACCATCAAACATTGTAAGAGTTTTAAGTATTTAGGATCGATTATCACAAATACTGGAACAGTGGAAGAAGAATACGATGGGAAAAACTACTACTAGAGCATTACATTGAACCATACGGAACAAATAGTTAACAAAGAAAACAAAAAGATACATAGACATGGCCAATGACAACAAAAATAGGAGACAAAATAAGAACAGTCGAATTCAATTTCTTAAGGAGCTGCTTACAAATCACCAGAGGCGAATAGAAAAAATCTGGCAGGAAATGGAAATCAGGTCATCTATTACAAGAAATCTTTAAAACCGAACACTAAGATGGTATGGACATGTGGGGAAGATGTCAAAAGAGAGATGGCTAAAAATTATACTTCTCTGGGAACCACAGAGAAAAAGAAGGAGAGGAAGACCGGCCATGAAGTGGAAGACTTATGTAAATAATATAATGAAGGAAAGAGACTTGGAACAGAGAGATTGGGAAAACCGAATATTATGGAAGCTAGAAACTACAAACCCGTAGAGGATAATATCAAAGACGAAGAGAAGATACATTTGGTAACTAAAAGAGAGCCGTTTTGTGCATAGGTGGTGTAATTGTGCCTTTAAACCTACTATTTAGATTATGGGCGTTTCCTTTAAATATTATCTTACGGTATAAATAACGTTTTTTATAATTTTATAAGAAAGCAAGCAGTAAACATTTTTTGTTTCGTCTCGTACGGATTTCCGCGTTTTCTCGCTCCATTTTGAAATAACTGATAAAATCAGAGGTAAATGTTGGGCATCCCACACCCTTTGAGAATTTCAGTGTTAAACCATTTGCTGCGCGCACAGGACCTAAGTCGGCTTATCGTATTTTTATTTCTGTACCGGAGGCCCATTGTCTGATGTTAAATCGATCAATGTCACGTACAACTTGACGCAACTCGGTTTTCTTGTATGAGTTAGAGAGAGAAATAAGGAACGTTTTGCGCCCCTTCCGTTGGCAAACGTGCTTTTGGCGTGGCGTCGGGATATTCATTCACGACCTGACATTGTTAACACATCGAAATAAATAGTTGGTGTCTGTGAAAACCCTTTTTCAGGGGTTGAACTTTCATTCTTGGGTGCTTCGTAGTTTATTGCTCATCACTCTCATCGGAACAGTGAATTTGTGTGCAAATAATACGCTATTCTGAGCGGCCTTGTTGAGAAAGTTGTGGCCGAGAAAATATACATGGTGGGTCAGCGTTGAACTGTTGAGGTGTCCCATTCTCAAAACTTGCCCAGCAAGGATTCTTTTACGCATCAGCCCAATGAATTTGGAAGCCATTCCCTTTGATCCCGATTCTTAAACCAGTTCCATGGTGAGATATTCCACCTGTCGTAATTCAACACTACATTGCCGGATTCTATTGCCAGGAATTGTAAAACTATTTCGTTCTGTGATGATTATACCTAAAGTAAAATGTCTAAATTGACATTGATCTAATATCGTTTTTGTATTGCGCCATTTCTTGTGAGAACTGTGTCGCGTGCTTCAAGTTTAGGGAAGCGTTAGTTATTTTAGCTGCATGACCTAAATTAAATGCCCATTTCTGTTTACCGTTGTGGTCCTTTAAAACAGTGAGTTGTTACCTTTCTTTATTGTTGTGATTCAGATAATTGTTCATGACCAAATGTTTACTAACCCCTACATAAGATATATTACTGTTCATGTTAATATTTCTGTGAATTTTCAGATCCAATAGGTTGTATTTATTTAAACTATTTTATGTGATTTTTATTTGTGTTTATCTACATATATATGAAACATTGTCTTTGTGTTGTGTGTCATTTATTGTACAGTGCCCAGGATACTGCGAGGAGATTAGCAAAGATAGATGAAACTTTCTGCAGCTGTGAAATATCTCCCACGGGTACCGAAGCAAAGTAACGGCATTTGGATTTCGGATTTTGGCCAGGTGCAAGTTAGATTCAGTACTAATCAACAATTTTCGTGGCGCCCATTTGTGTTTCTCATTTCCTTTGTCATTATGAACATCCCTAGTGACAGCAACTCGCCTTAACTTGTGTCGTGGTGAAACGAACCCCCTCCTACTGAGTTTTTAGCCGGACAACAGCCTGTGGAGGCGCAACTAGGATGAGATTTCATTTTTAGTTCAGTCAAGTGTCTTAAGGACTCGTTTATACCATAACAAGGTGTTGAGTGTTAAACAAGAGCCATAGATTGGAGAACAAATTGGGAAAAACCAAAGCCTCATACAGTTTTGACTTGATATTGTTAGCTAGAATGGTTCTATGAGGATATATAAGTTTCAAATTTATGTATGTTTTTTGGTGCAGTCAGTCACGTGCGAGATAAATCTTATGCTTTTGCCTAATTAAAAGCAAAGCTTTCGGGCGTTCTCGATCACTGGTAAAATACACCGTTTAAGGTTAATATTGTGTTCAATTTGAGCTACATCATTTTTATTCACAAATAATGAAACCCCCGACATTGACGAATTAATTTTGATGCAATGCTTTGTGGAATTGTTAATTAAAGCTTGGTTTATGTTTACTAGCATTTGCTGAACCTTAGATGCATAGAAGAAGTAATACAAGTGTGTGTTATCCCCGTAGATGTACGTACTGCAAATAAATAGATGCTTATGAAAAGTACAAGTATAAATAACGTAGAAAAGTGGACCCAGAATTGAACCCTAAGGAACCCCTCGGATAGCAGTTTTTGAATCGGAAGATCCACACGGTAGCTTAATTATCTGAGTTCTGTCTGCGAGGTAGCCCCTAAAAGGGATACAGAATTATCAGGACGCCCAGCGTGCTTTAAGATAGCGCAACGTATGGTTAATTGTATCGAAGACTTTGTTAAAGTAGAGCAGAACAATATAGCCACTCTTTCCTGGTCGGATGCAGTTGTTATATCACCAAGAACACAGATTAGAGCAGTTATAAAACTGTAGCCAGAGTGGAAGCTTGATTGGGCTACTAGTAAAAAACAATTCCATATATACTCGTACTTATAAATGCTTTTTCAATTATCTCTCAACATTAGTGCTGTCAGTAATATCAAAAATACAAGGAAATAATTTTGAATTTGTAGCATGATACGTGCAGTAAACAATTATGAAGTTTTCTAGAAATACATTTCCAGTGCAAAAACTTGTAGTAAAGGCGTCAACTGCAGACATCACCAGTATTTACTAGCTGATATAACAGCAATTTTAAATAATGTAATAAATGGCCTGATGCAAATTTCAATGCTGATGTAATTTGTCACTACCTTTAATTGTTAGGTTAAAGATTAGATTTTAAATAGCAAAGGTGTTGAATCTGCAATTATCACTGTCTGAACTTCAACCCGCGACAGGGAACTCGGCTACACGAAGTTGCCAATGCATCCACAATTTTTGTATAAAGAAAATCGTACGACGCTCATTAATGACCAATAGAAAAATTAGTTCACGAGCCGTAACCCAGACAACTAAAAAATTTCTAGGAAATTTTTTGTAGGTAGACATTACTTCTTTTTAGGGTTTGTGTCGTTACGATTTTCTTACCGAATCTGCATTCGAGCATTAATTCATATCCGGAAATTATTTTTCGTGCATTTCAACAACGTCCTAATTTGTCCTCGCGTCTCGCTCGGGCAAATTAATACGACATTGTTGGGATGCACTCAAAAAAAATTCCGGAAAGAATTAATGCTCTTGTGAGATTATGTGTGATAATTTTGCTCTATTATTAATTTACAGACACATTTAATTTTCTACAAAGTATGGAAAGTGTTACTTAGCAACTTTGCAACAAAGGAGCAACAATCTCATGCAGTTATACAGTTTCATGGTTTTGGTAATTTTCCAGCCTATCAGATCAGGAATTGGCACGAACGGACCCAAGGTTGAACTTTCCAGGAGGGAGCGCTAATATTCGGCTTTGATAATTATGGTTTCTTTCAGACTCGCTATTTGCAATAGTAAATGAGAAATCGTTATTGATCGAATGGAAACTTCCACCAAACCAGTTGCATCGGAAAAGTACCAGGATTCATTAGGATTCTTAAAAAGGCAGAACCTCGATGTGCACTTTGTGAACAGCAACGTCACCTGCTTTTTCCGCATCCCTTCATTAGTGAACGCAGCCAACCTTGCTGCTAAAATTATAGAGAGAGACTCTTTGGCGTAATAAATAGTCTTGCAATTTAATTAAGCGACAAAAAGCTCCAAAATGTTTGGGTGTTGTACAACTTCCGCCTTATTGTGAATTCTGGAAAATTTTTAAGGCTACAAGCGAATTTCCTTAAGCGGTGCTAACAGCAAATCTGCACATTTTTAGACTAGCTTAACCTTGAAGTTTTGTAAAAATTGGCATTAAATACTCATTAGCTAAACTGAACTTAGCACTTTTGTTTGTACTTGTTTACGCATGCCTTTGTATTGATTTGAAGATTAACGCAGCAACATTTTTTTGGTTATTTCTTCCACTCTGTTTCGATAAAAACAACTTGAAATGTCAGGAATGGTGCAATACTGGCCATTTTCAAGCCAGGAGTAGATAGCTAAACGTATGCTACTTATTTGATCTTTCTGCTAGTGGCAACCCTACCCAATAGTTTATCGAATTAAAATGGCAATCTACTTTCTATGCTTCAACCATTAATGTCGATTGTCTAGAAAGGAATGTTTAATTCTGCTATTCCAGTGTCTTGTCCTACACAACTATCAATATATCACTGCACAGGCTAACTTGAATCCTCGGCGACGATATGGTTGTGAGTAAGGATTAGGATAAACGGCTCTTATAGCTATTAAATATAAAAATGAGCGACAGTTTCTGTTAGCGACAACTATACCTTCAAGCTAATCAGCAGATTAAACAAACTTTACTTACCGTTTAAGGCATCTTCCTCACACCAACCTATTAAAAAACGTATAGATCGTATAAAAGAAAATACCAAAGCTTCAATAAAGACAAGAGCCAGGCACGAATAAAAATCCGCGCAGATACCATTATAAAAGTGAGATAACGCATTTTCCAAAGTCATTCTAAAATAAAATTTTTAATATTTAAAATTTACGAAGGGTTCGTTATATTCGAACAACCCTGAACTCACAGTTACTAATATATACAAATTTATACAGGGTTATTATATACAAAATGAGCCCAGAAAGTTACTACCGATAAATATGTAATCATGAACCATGAAAGTTATTAGAATAATATATACATATTAAACCACGTCCTTAAATTTTCTGAAAATGACAAGTCAGAGGTAAAATAATTGAACTATCAAATATACGTTGCTATAACAAAACGATGTCGTAAAATAGTCTGCGGGCAAATAAATGAATTGAATTAGCAATTGCCTTTCTGTGGAAATATGCAAGCAAATAAGAATTAAATTAATTATTTTCCTGAAAGCAAAATACCAAGATAACCCTCATTAAAATAGAGTTCTCAGCTACTACAAAAAGTTATGTCCTTAAATCCAATGCGCATAAGCGGCACTTATCACACAGGCCTTTGGATAACAAAGCGAGTTTATAATTACATAATATTTTGTCAAAAAACAAATATTTCGTTCAAAGCCATAGACGCTACCTGCATCAACCCGTCCACCATCTCAACAGATCAATAAACAACTTTATGTAAAATAAAATTATACAAAATTACTACTTAAATTAATATGTAAGGTAGGTAGCTATTAAATTATCACAGAACCAATCCCGCGAATATCAAATAAATGATGCAAAGCAGGTAAAAACCCTTGAATTTATTTTGATAAACATCATAGTAAACCTCTGTGATCCTGAGAGCAGCTCACTAGGTTTTCATATCTAATAAGCTCTGGATACCATTGAAGGTTATGACAGACCTTAGCAAAACCCAACCTTGCGGCAAACCAGGAAAAATCTGCATGTAGCCTACAAGAAGCGAAAGTTAAAATACAGTAAATATGCCCTCCAAAATTTACCCCGATGCTGGTTGCCGTAGGTTACGGGTAAAAATCCTTTTTTTCCAGCCTCGGGCTGTGATGAAACTCTTTTTAAAAGCAAAATTCCGGTAGAAGAGCTATGATAATCTGTGTTGCCAAATTAAAATTTCCAAAAGTCCCCAAAAATTAACCAAAATAAAAATAGGGACCTGCTCCAAACACAGGCGCTTAAAGTGACCCAATTTCAATAAAAAAACAGCTATATTTGAAAGCAAAATCCACCAAAAACGTCAATTTGGGGCGTTACACCAGTTCACTCATTTTGTTCAACAAAAACACTTAAATATCAATCAAGTTTAGAGTGATATCGTACTTAATAGCTTAATTTTAGATTTAAACAATAGATTTTTTTTATTTCTAAGGTTTGCTGTCTACTGTGGGGATATCCTGTATTTGAACAATGCGATTCTGAAGTTAAAAATAGAAATGCTATAGCTTAAACATTAAACCTTACGAAAACTTATTTTCGTTTTTTCAGATACCTACTATTACAGAATTGGTCGATTTAATATACACAAAAACATAAAGATGAAAAAGAAAGTGGCTTGTAGACCGTTCTAAACTTATTTCTGCCAAACTTATAATTTGATACATATAAAATTTAAATTTAATGCTCTAGCGCCTGAACAAAAGTTAGCCATCCTTCGAGACCCATTAATGCCTGTAACGCCCCATTTAATATTTTTCGTTCCTTGCAAACTACTCCTTAGATTCTGGTTCGAATCTGTAATTTAAATAATTACGCGCGCACCTCTTTCCTGTGACGCCGCGAGAATGAATTTTTAATTTTCTGAAAAAACGCATAACTTTCTTGATACAGGTGCCTGGCTTGACGTTTTCAAGTTTCTATGCTTCGAATTGAGCGTAGAATTAACCAAAACCTTATAAAGGAATTTTGTTATCTTGATCCCAGTAGGCTATGCATTTTAATTGCATTTTGTTTTTGTCAACAGTTGAGGTACTTTGGACATATGCCATCGTGATCTCCAAGTCTTCTGTGCTCTGTTCGTGCTTCCAGATTGTCATGTAGACCCTTCATGTGCTTCGCAAACTGTTCATTCTACTAAACCAACATATGCGCAGTACTAAGCTATCGTTAATTCACACACGGATTGTTTATACTCGAACATAAATATATTCTTATGTCATTCAAGGGCATATAAAACTTTCTATTACGAGTGTTTGTTGTACGTATGCTCCAGTTAAGCCTACAGCTTAAATTGCTGCTTTTGCTCCAAATGTTTTATATTAATTACATTCAAAATGCATAATTTCTGTATTTTGCTAAAAAGAAAACATTTTATTTTATATACTAGTTTTTAATATGAAGCTCTCTGTAGTTTTTAAATCCTTTATTAATTGTTTTTATGAATTTTAAGACACTTTCTCAGCATCGCACTTATTTTTTCAAAATTAACTTATTTGACTTTAAAGGCTCTATTATCAATGGTTCCCTATTTGTAAATATAGCAATATATGATCGTGTTTCATTTGTGATTGTGTTAGTCTATATATAGGTAAATTCTATAAAAACTGTTAAGAAGTGCATACAAGATCTTGATTATGCGAACATCTTATAATATAATCACCCACGTACAAAAGACAATTTCGAAAGTATCGAGCAGCATCTACGATATTACAATTAATACTATTTAACAAAATAAGAGATATGTGAATGGTAATTACAATCTTTGTAAGTTTCTACAACATATAATCCAGATAAATTAAGCAGAGATCGTTTGAGTACCACCTTCAAAAGAACTGGAAACTCAAATGTGATTTACTGTACTTTGCAACATAATGTAATGACCTATGTATTCCATGTACGTTAGTTATGTTTATGTAATTATAAATATCTAACGGAGACCACTTTTTTTTACAAGTAAGATACCATGAAGGATTTCCCAACAAACAAAGTTTCGGTGGCTTTATCCCAAACCACAGCATGACTGAATTATTAAAATTGATGGGTCAAGAATAAACAGTGACTTCTCAGAACAATAAGAATTAATGAAGTGTTTTTCTTTACGTAGGTACCATTTTTATTTTTTCAAACATTAGTGATGACGACGAAACCCTTCTTATCACAAAATCGCTATTATTAATTTAGGCATAATTGTGGATCATTGGGAAACGAAAATCTTCATTTAATCTTTAGAATCCAGAAAAATTCGTTCTGTAATATACATTATACACCTCATGTAATCTATTTTAAGTTTTCAATTAACTATTACTTTGCAAGAACTTCCCTATTATTAAAACGGTACCTCACAAACTAAAATGATGATCAGCGGTGGATTATATGAATTTATACTCTTATGTATCGAGAGATAAAAAAAACTGATCCTCAGCGGGTTGTGTAAATTCAAACGTATGAATAATATGTTGCTAGCACTGTAAGTCTATGTCAAATTCGAAGTAATAAGGTTAGGATTTGCGTCAGTCTGTGTCAAAGCTGTTGCAAAATCTAATCTGCTAACCTCGAATTTGACATAAACTTACAGTGGCACCAAGATATTATTCATACGTTTGAATTTCCACAGCCCGCTGAGGATCAGTTTTTTTCGATCTCTCGATATTTAAATACGAAATCATTCCGTTTACAATGCATACCTACATATTACACTTTTGTCAATTCATTTCCAATTCTTGGCTTGACTATGATTTAAATGCAATTGGTGATTAATTACACAAAAGCTAGATGATTGAAATGGTGATTTAAGAATTATTGCAGGACACTGCCTATTTATCAGCGAAATATTAACGGAGAAGCTCAATTAGTGTGGTGATTAACGGATAAACCATTACATCTCACATCCAATCAAATGAGTTGAGAAAGTAACTAGGAATAATTACAAAATTTACATTCTAATTTCTGTATGCGAGTCATGAGATATTTGTTTGTATAATTATGGCTACAGAATTTGGTACAAATAAAACCAGTTGAAAATGCTAAGCTTGGCATTGCCAGACGAACTCCTAGACAGCGTTGAAAACGTTGTGTAAATTTGTTTTATTTTTAGATTTGTCTGCTATTTTAGTTATATCCTTTATGGGATAAAACGTTGGTTTTTCAGACATTCCTATTTTACGTTTACATTTTCTTTCCAAAATTTAAAAATTTTCAAAAAGGCACACACTAACAAGTACATAACGAATATTTAAAAATTCGTCCGTTCTCTCAGGGATAGCATGTTGATTCTTTCTATCACAGTTTAGGAAAATCTATCGGAGTGTACAACTGTACAGTTAGAACCGCACTGGAACTTAGCTTTTAGTAATTTAAGATTAGTTACCTTCTTTAAGATTCATATGTACCAATATGACAATAA